>CM053503.1:48831320-48985789 GCA_028627145.1 Eidolon dupreanum | reverse complement strand
CCATTCAATAAAAATTTTAAAGAACGCTGAAAAGCATTAGGATTCACTTGGTACTTATTGTGTACCTACAAATAAAATATCAGAGCACTCACAATGTACACAGTGTAAATGTGGCAACCTGGAGTTGGGCCCAGCACAATATACAAGGCCATTTACAGGCAACACTGAATGTTGAAGAACATAGACTCTGGAGCTGGCAGATTTGGGATCAAGTGACCCTAACCATGTGACTGTAGGCACATTATGAATCTGGCTAAGTTTAGCTTCCATATGCATAAAGTGGAGAATAATAATATTAGTCACCACCATGGGTTACTGAGCAATAAATGCAAATAAACCATATAGGACACTGCCTAGCAGAAGTTAGTGAGCTATGAAACTCAACTGTTTATTATTTCTGGGTACCAACCTTTACAGTAAATGCCACAAAAAATATGGAGCAACATGCTAGTTGACACATTATTGAATGAGAGATACCTGGAATTTTAGAGATTAAACTCTATTGCTAAACATTAAGTAACCATATCATTCTTATTTACCATGAAAATAAACAGCATACAATATGGTGTGGCTTTATGATATCATACTAACTGATGCGATTAGTAATCTATCAGATTCTGATGGATCTGTAATCTTCTTGGCAGCCACAATGTACAAATTGCAGTTCCCCAAGTGCCACAGTTTCCCCAAAGCCCAAGAAAACAGAATAGAGTAGGATAGGGTAGAATTGATGATAGCAAGTATAAAAAGTACAATGAAGTATTAACCAAGAAGACTGCCTAATTTTATAAAAAGAAAATAAGGAAGAAGCACATTGTGTTTTTTTTTTTTTTTTGAGCATCTGCACACATACAAAAAAAATGTTCTTTGAAATCTTGTCATACTTACCTCAAGATGGATAGCAGAGTTATTATTCTTCAGTGCAGCCAAGGCCTAGAAGTCAAATATAACATTAACAGCCGAAGGGGTTCCTTACCCAGGTAAATTTCATACAAACCCTTGCCTCTTCCTAATGCCCATAAGCCCATCATGAATCACAACAATTTCTTTCCATAGCACTCTCTTTGAACTCTTACTCCCTAAGTGTCTCAGCCACTCACATGCTGCCCAAAATACACCTGTATTTAGTTTTTACCTTGAGTGAGTACAAAAGTAGGTACCAAAGTATACCTGTATTTAATTGCTACCTTGGGTATGAAAAAGGTCACACTGATGGCTACTCCTCTTGGTATTTTATCAGTAATTTTTTTTTTTAATTTGCTGAGTTATTCTAGTTAGACTGTGGTGGTTCTTAATGCAAGGTAGGCAGGGTGCGGGGTGGGGCGGGGGGAGGGAAGGAGGAAGTGTTCTCCAGGGGATATTTGGCATTGTTTGGAGATATGTTTGGTGTCACCATCGGGAAAGTGCTTCTATTGGACAGAGGCAGGACCTGGACTATGGTGAGGCAAGGCAGGTGCTTCAGGCTCAAAATTTAAGGAGGCATTCAGTCACCATTGGGGTCATGCCAGTGAAAGATTACAATTTACATGACCCTGCAAATGAGTGCCTCCTTAAATACTGTACTCAAACTACATCCCTGGCCTCACCCTAGTCCCAGGCCTGGGTAGAGGCCAAGAATGCAGCTAAACATCCCCGCACAAAAGGAGTTATCCAGTCCAAGATATCAATAATGCTGAGGTGGAAAAATCCAGACTGGTTTAAAAAATCTAAAGAAAAGCAGGGTTCGAAACTTTTGATTCTCTCCTTTTTCCACTTTAAAGTTACAAACTTAAAATCACACATATGTTAAATGTGTCTAAAAGTAAAATAATACCAGATTCTAACATATAAGTTTAATCTGATTTATTCCCATTCACATAGCCTACAATGAAGTTAAATTAAGCTACACCTTTCCTTCCTAGTCTTTGTTAATCATTCTTCTCTCTGCTAGTCATTCATTCATCCCATCTACCTTTAATGTCTAGATGCAAAGGTACCTTCCAGTACCTTCTAGTTGATATCTTTTCATCAAACTGTGACCCTTTCTTTCTCAGATTTGTTTCTCTCCCTTGTGGTGCTTATATTCTGTCTAGTATTACACTATAGTCATTTATTTGCTTATTAAGCTCTCCTCATCCCTACCTCCATCCTCTGTTGCAAATATGCGCACAAATACACACATACTTCATTTAACTTCCTTATGGGTATGGACCAGGTTTTCCTTATATTTACTTTCCCAACCACCTCAACGTAGAACAGTTCTTTGAACTTGTAAAGTACTCAATGTATGTTTTAAATGGATAGATGAGGCAGGTATACATAATAACATATAACAGACAGCATAGACCATAATATTTCCTGGTGGCTATCTGAATCTAAATATAACATTGCATTATTAGGCCTTGTTAAGGCCAGTACCAATTTTCTTTCCTGGCAGATGTCTCCATCTATTTCAAGTTTCGTAGGTAACTTACTTGACATTTTACTACAAATAAAAGTACAAAATGGAATGTATTTTCTACTCAAAGGCCTATTCTAGCAGAAAAGCTCATGTCTTTGCCAAGCTGTGAGACTGAATTCAAGAAGAAAATAAATTCAATTCCTAATAACAGTTGAAGAAATAGCCTTGTAGTATGTCAGACTCTTCAGGAAGCCAAATTGATGTAGCTTGAAAGCACATTTCCATCAATTTCTACCTCGCCTTTGACCTTAAAACTATTCTGAAACACTTCTAATTTTGAATTTCAACCAAAAATAAACTAAACCATTAGCATGTAGCTACAAACAACTTCTTTTGAAAAGGAATACAATTCATATACAGTCAAGTTTTTCAGCTAGTTGTCTTTAAAACAAACTTAATATATTTTGCATTTCTAAATAAGTGATCTGAAAAAGGAAAGCTTCCCCCTATAGACAGAATGAAACCACCTATATTAATCATTTAATCTTCTTATCAGAAAAGCAGCTTAACCTTTGGCACCTGGAAAGATTAAATACTAAAATTACAAGCTTATTATGAAGCAATTATTGTGAAAAAATAACTATTGAAAATATTCCATTGACAAAATAAGTTTTAAAACATGAAGTCACAGCTACTATGTTAGGTTTTCTCAGGGTGTTATTTGACTCCATGATAAGTAAGAAGCATTTTAATTGTTTGGTCCATAGCCATTAGTTGGAAGAAGGGAGTTGGCTTGTTTTGAGCACCTAGTATGAGCCAAGTAATTTCCATGTTTGCTTCATTCAATACTTGTAACAACCCTGCTAAGAGTGAGGTTTTACCACCCACTTTTTGTAGATGAGGAAATAGCCTCAAAGAGGTTTAGCAAGTTGCCAGTTTTCATATTCACTGGCTTACAGTGCATTTAAAGCATGATCTTTCAGCTATGTCAGAATATTATTGTATGGAAAATATTCCAGATTACATTTTAACCTATGAAAGGCAGAAAAATCTGCTCATAAATTAAGAGTGTTCCACTAGTGAATCAACATATATGACTTGATATTAAGCTAGAATAATGCTCAAGGTCAAGCAAGGACTATGAGCTTCTCAGAGAGGAAATGCAACACATCATAGATGATAGATAGATAGGTAGATAGATAGAGAAACAGACAGACAGACATATTGAATAATATGATTTACACAAAAAATGGATATGTACTTTATATAGCACAAGGAATCTAAATAGTAGCCTATCTATCAAATTTTATGTACTTCTGAAAGAATTCACTTAAATTTTTCTAATTAAATGCAAAATAAATTAATGGATTTTTTTTTAATCATTGAGGTTGTGACATAATGCCACTGGAAATTATTTCTGGTTTAATTCACCAATTATGCATAAACTCTCTTGGGTTCCAGGTCACTGTATGAGGCACAGCCTGGTGTAAGTGATATGAGACCTATGGGAACTGCAAGATTGGCTTCATTTCTAATGAGGGAAAGTTTTATTTACAAGACAACTCAGCTGTGAAACTGAAGTAATAACTTGAATTAATTTATACACTCTGCATTTAAAGGTCGAGTACTTTTAACAACTTCTCTCCATGTTCCTGAGAGTAGGAAAAAACTATATTAAATAATATTTATAAATGTTTTAAGAACAAAGTCTCTTATTTGGTACATGTTGAACCCCCACACAATCTCTATTCAGTTGAAAAGTTTAAATTGATTTTACTCAGTGGCAAAGAAATTTTTATCCTGGTTACATTCCATGTCCTTTTTATTTTTACTATACAGCTTGATTTTCGAGTTACTCGATCTAACCAAGTTGTCATCCAAGTGAGCTTGAAAATTCAAAGGCAAAAAAATTAAAGGGAAAATGAGCAAAAATATATTTTAGTCACTCAGGAATATATTCTAATACATAGATAGTAGTATATTCATTTCTGTGACAGGACTGGTTGCTTACAAGTAGTGAGAAGAATCTTGAACTTAAATTCAGGACTTTGAGTTTGGCTCTACTCTGTATTTGTACTGTGATTGTGAGTGATTCACTTAAAGTCCCTGAGTCTCAGCTGTATTCATTTGCAAAACAGAGAGGTTTATTGCACTGGTCTACCTCACTGAATCGATGAATCAGTGAAAGCACTGTGTTCATTGTAAAAGACTGTACAAATGAAAAGCATTGTTAGTTTTATTTATCCATTTTTTACGTTACAAAGGGCCTGGAAATAACCCAGAACATAACTGTATGTACTAATTTGCAGGCATTAGGCTGAGTCTTGACCCTCACTTTAAGTCACATATTCTTCCCTTAAAAAAATTTTTTAAATAAGAAAATAAAATAAAACCCTCAGGCACTTAAAAGGGGGAAAGAGAAAATTATTCTTTGAAATGTTTAAGGCTTTCTTAGAATTATTTAGGTAAAAATGAGACTTTTCTGTAAAATGCTCACGATTCTACCTTTGTAATCTATAATTGTACCTACTAACATATTTTGCTTTTACCTCATTTATGCTCTGCCCATGTAATATAATGTTTCACACACAATAGACTGTCAATAGCATATGATAAATTGAAATAGAAAAAAATTCAGCTGTGAAGTGTTACACATAATACAGCTCAATGTCTGTCTCTTTAGGCAACAATTCTATCATTCAAGTATATTTTTAATATAAAGGAAATTACATTAAATGTTTTACTCAGTTGACAAGTTATTTTCTTTTTCTTTCACCAGTTTACATAGTCATATTTGCTATTGCCTCCCTTTCTTTCAATTTGCTTCTTATTGGTGATGAAGGAACATAGCTATGATCGTAACCCCAGAGCAAGCCAATCACATCAAGTGAGAGAAAAGAAATAAGTAATATTTATTGAGTAGCCACTATATCCAAGACATTACTCTTACTTTTTAACCTCACTAGAATGAATATCTAGTCTCTCTCCCTACTCAGCCTTCACTGGCCTAGTTGTGGCCAGTTTTTTTCTGTGGTGTTTTTGCTGGAATGAAGCTGCTATTTTCTACAAGTTTCTGTCTTTCTAGGCTTCCCCTTTCTGAGAACTTTTGTTGAGGCTTCTTTTTTTTTTTTTTTTTTTTTTTTTTTGGTATGATACGTTAACATTTGCTGGTTGCTGGTTTTTTTCACTATAACTCTGGCTTACATAAGGCAAAAAAAAAAAAAAACTCAAGAGAACTCACTACTGTGTCCTTCTTTAGGCTTCAAGATCCTAGCAATCTGCCTTCTCTCCACCTTTCAAAGTATACATATGTACTATCCAGTTGGAGGGTGGGAGGAATTGGGCATGTATGTCAACTCCATTATCTCAGAAGCATAATAACAAGCCCTCCTGGTGACTGTGATGCATACTAAAATTCTCCAGAATTTAAGCCACCTTTTTGTTTTCATACACCTCTTTTTTTCTACTATATCTGTGGTGCAAAGAAATGAGCATCTATATTTAACAAGAAAAGTTTGTGTCACTGTTACTATCTTAGCTTTTCACCTATAGTAACTTATTTGTTCCTCATCACAACTATGAGGTAGTACTGTTATTATCATCTTGTTTATAGATGAAGAAACTGAGTCACAGAATCTTTAACCAAGTTTCCAAAGATTATAATGTTAGCAAGATTTGGAGCCCAAATTCAAATCCAGACAGCCCAGCAGCAGAATCTGAATTCTAACCATTATGGTATACTGTCCTTAAATAGTATATCATCTTACTATCATCTACAGTTGAGGCTAAGACAATTTCATTTTCTATCTCAAGAATGTGAAATATGCATGGATTGAATCAGTTGGACTGTTTTAGACACTAGAAGTAGTTCATTTTGCATTGTAACAGAATGGAAAATTGGTAGACCCTGGAGTAAGCCAGCCCTAGAATACCATTCCAACAAGATCTGATTATACTTCTGGAAATTAAGCTCCAAGAAATTTCTCTGTATTTTCAATTACGGAGCTTATTATTTGAGTTACTGTGTGCAAGTCCTTGTACTTTGTTGTACAAAAATCCCTCCTTTAGAAGCAACTAAGAATTGTATGAAAAATATGAAAAGTAGATAGAAAGGAATATCCAGAGAATTAAACTAACTGAAAGGGGAAACATGATGGTTAAGATGAGCATTTTATTCAGGTTTCCTCTTGGAACATTTGATGAACTCAGTAGACTTGGACTTGAGGTTTCATAGCCCAAAGGGTGCTTGCAATAGATCATAAGACCCAAGGCCAGAGATGGAAAGTCTAAAAGGTAATATGCTCTCCTGTGACTCAATAAAACTGTATCATCATTGTACCAGAAATAAGTTTACAACAGTACACACACATACATACATATGCATGCACACACACAAACATACACATAAAACACACTATACACAACTGGCAATTGCAAAAAAAACCAGTTTGCCTCTAAACTTGGCACTAGTGAAATGGAACAAAAAATATGATCTGAGGACTCATGACCAAGCCATTCCTCACATGGTTTTGCAGTCTAATTTCATCCTATCAACGTGGTTCAAACATCTAAAAACAGTTTACAATGTTAGGTAATGTCCAAGGCCTTGACAGAAGGAAATTTAAATTCTCTCAAGTACTAAACCAGTTTAGCCCAAGTTTAAAACAATTCCCACATAATAAAGTAATTTGTAAGGCAATATGCAGCAAGAACCAGGAGAAACCACAAATAGTAGAATCAGGTCGATGAAAACATTAGATAGCAAAATTAGAAAATAAAAAAATTACATATGCTTTAAACAGTAAAGGATTAAAATATGATTACAGAGTAAGAGACAATTAAAATTGTACAAGAACATTAAAAATATATTTTTGCCCAGTATAACATTATTAAATCCAAATAACACCCCCCCAAAAAAAAGTAAATGAATAATAAATATAAAAATTCTAATAGTGATTAGCTCTGGGAATTGCGGGGTGGAAGAGCAAAGAGCAAAGAATGAGGTCAGGGAGATGCACATAGGTTTAGATTTTTTTTTTAATATCCTAAGTTTTGACTTGGTTGATGGGTTTATTGGTTTTCATTGTATTAACATATAATTAAGGATAGCTGTGAATGATGAGAGCACGTCATGAACTTGAAGACCAAAACACAAATAATAAATAATAAATAAATAAAATTTTAAAGATAATTACTATAATTCACCACATTAATAGAATGCAGGGGAAAAAAAAACATAAAATCATCTCAAAACCCTACCAACCTAAAAATAGAAATAAAAGTCCTTAATCTGATGAATAAAATCTGTAAAAACAACAGCAAACAGAAATCTATAACATCATACTTAGTGTTATCATTCTGAGAGGTTAGGAACAAGACTAATCCCTTACGCTTGCTACTATCAGATCTATACATTTAATCAAGTTTCTAAAGCTCTGGTGACTGACAGTGAGAGGTGCTAGTGCCAGGATAGATGAATTAACCAAGGAACAAAATAGAAAGCCAAGAAACACACACACACACACACACACACACACACACACACACACACACAATCCATTTTTTTATTTCAAAACTGGCATTATCAATCATTAGGGAAAAGCCATTGTTCTAGGCCAACTGGTCATCCATATGGCAAAATATGAAACTAGATTTTCTCTTCACACCATGCAGAAAAATGAATACCAAATGAATCACCATTCATGATAAAACAAAGCTAAAACAAAGCTGTGGCTGAGTTATTTAATCCCATAGTCAATAACCACATGAGGCTATTTAAATTTAAACTGACTTAAAATTCAGTTTAAACATTTAGCTCATCAGTCACACTCTTCAAATTCCAAATGCTTAATAGCGACATCTGGCTAGTGGCTACTGTATTGGACAATACCAAATATAAAACATTTCTATCAGTGTGGAAAAGTCTATTGGATAGTACTGAGAGACATTTAGGATAGTATCTTTACAACCTGGGGGTTTGGAAGAGTGTAATAAGCAAGGAATAACAAAGTAAACAAACAAAAAATGGAAATAACTGATAAATTCAGCTATTAAAATTTAGAACCATTTATCAAAAGATACTATATAGAAAAAAAAAGATATTATGTAGAAAATGAAAAAGTCTTAATCCGAAGGAAAATACTTGGTACATAAACAATATACAGAATATATAAAGAACCTATATAAGCAGTAAAAAGATAAATAATCAAGAAAAATGGACTAAAGACTTACCAGGTACTTCATTCTATTTGATGACAAAAAAAGATAATTATAGTCTGACTTATTTTTATCAATATCCATGTTCTATTTTAAATCACCAAGAGTAAGAGGGGAATGACCTATTTTTCAGCCTAGAAGGAAGATTACACTTGCTTAGACAGCAGCCTGGCAACATATAAGTAGGTTGATAATAATGTTTGAACATGTAATTAAATAGATACTTCTAATGTTAGCTTATCCTTTATTAAAAGATAGTTTTCTAGTTCACCTACAACTTATCTTTACCTTATTTTGAACACAGAATAGAATACTTGGGAGGCACACAGTACTTTATGCCACCTTTTCACTGAATGGTGACTAAGGCATTAATTTAATCTTTACACCAATTAGAAGAATCAGAGAATACAAAGATATGTGTGACCAGAGATGGGATGGGAAAAGTAGATAAAATTATGAACATATGAGGAAATACTGAAAGTATAACTGAAATGCATAGTTTCCTCAAAATAAAGAAAAATTTCCATCCCTGAGTTAACATGAATAGGCGTTACTCTGTATACCATCCTTTTCCTTGCTCAAAAAGTGCACAAACAGGATAAAAAAAACAAATCATTTTCTTAATTTCTACATATATATGTTTATATATTTTAATATGTACATATTAAATAAGTACATATGTATATATTTAATAAAACTTAAATTTTAAAAACTGATGTTTATGTACCTTAAATTTTGAAACAAAACAGCATTCACATCACATTTCCAAGTGGTCTAATTTATACTGTCTTAGTTTGAACCAAATTCTAAAAGAAGCATTAGAGGATTTTTGATCTTTTATTCTGGCATATTATAAAAACTTAGTGACATTAAACAACTTGAAATAATTTAAACTATAAATTAGTATCATAAATTATCAAATAGCAACGTGTATTTTGTGCAGTGAGTATAGGCATTTTAGAATTGGAGTAGAACATTCTACTTTAAAAGAATTAGTTTTGCACAATCTATAAGAAGTGTGAAAAGAAAAGTTCAGTGTACTGTTTTAGTAAACTGTCAAATGTTAGTAAAAATTTAGGAAACTTACTCTTGTGCTTCTTGAATGCAGGTGACTTTACTCAACTATTAGCCCCATTATTGAGTACAACAACATTTTTATTTTCATTAGTCTCAGTTATGCTGAAAAGAATGAAGTGAGATTATATGGAAACACAATTAGGAAAAAAAATACTAAGCATCCATATTCTAAAATCAATAATATAGCAATATATGTTGGTTAGCCATGTGGTTTAATAAATGTTGGAGCATGAGATACATAAAATACAGCTTTAGAATGTGATGAGAAAAATAACTTAGAGATGTTGAGTTGTGTTTTAAAGAAAATCTATGAAGTCTATTTAGCAGATAAGCATATAAGCAGCATTGATAATTAAAATAACTATAGTGACCTCACATGGGATGTATTCATTTAGTCCCTAATAATGAAGTTAGCTTTAGTTTTAAGTCTATATGGCCAGATACCAGATCTCAATGATTAATTACCAACTTCAATAATTCCATTTATCATTTTGCTTTCTATTATTATTATATCAATATTAAACTTTTAGTACCCCCAATAATCTTGATCTTTGTCGCTTTTTTTCTGAAAACAGGGAGAGTGGCTCCCTACTTTGATATGCATTGTAAAGCACCTGAGAATATGTCACATTTTTAGAACTGTGAAAATAAGATCTAAATTTAGCTACTCTTGAGGCACAGTCAGGGCTTTATAAATAATACTTCAAAATTCCATTTTGTCTTAAACACAAAGGTCTTTCCTCAAGGCTATGTTTCCTAAATGGTGTTTCATAAAATTCCAATGCTATAAAATTCTGTTCAAAAATGGCATATGTATCAAATAAGTTTGAAAACTTTTGAACTTAGGCATTGCCTAACTATAGATTGGAAGCTGGTGCCTGTCCAAAGCCACTTGAATTTTATGAGATATTAATAATGATGGGTGAGAAAGGTTCATACATTTAATAAGAAGAAACTATTTTGCCTTTATAAATCTTATGAATATGCAATAATTTAAGTAATATATTCACATGACTAAAGACAAAGAATAGTGTAGTAATGTATGCAAATTTTTTGATTCCACACTTCGTGGAGCAATGAGACTAACAATAATGCTAAAAAAATAGAAGCTATTTCATCCTCATATTAGCTCAGATCATGCATTAGAAAAAAACCTATATTATTTAATACAGTTAACCAGCCACTTCCCCAAAGAATATATTTATGTAACAATATATAATAATTAAAATCTATAAAATCTCACTCATTTTAATTAAATTCTCAGGCAGAATACGACTTTTAATTGGGTAATGATGCTAGAAAATATGCTATCAAGTATAATAGTAGAAACGAGTTCTAAATTCCTTTTAAATAATAAATATTAGGAGAACTGTGGAAATAAATTACAGGTATTTTAGCTGTCCTCATATAATGGGCTTATTCTGGAAATGCTGAAATATCTTTAATTTCCATGGACTATACTTTTGTCCAGACTCAAATTTCCCCTTCCTTGTTCTATTAAACATTCTTTATATTTTGCCTTACAGTTGACTTGAGACAACTGAGTAACTAAGGAACAGAATCAGTCTTAAGAAGATGATGGGGTTATTTTTACAGAATAAATCCAAATAATGTAACTTAAAAATAAACTCAGAATTTTTTTTGTATTTGTAAAAAACATCTATTTTTTCCACTAAAAAAAAAAAACTAAAATGACTATCTAAATTTAAAATAAATTCAGGAAAAACTAAGAGCTTAATTATAGAGGATAAATGCAAATTTAGACATTCTCAGTGATCTACCTAGAATATCTAAATTGCATGACAAATAATTTTTGTTATTGTCTAATTTTTTTACTTTTGTTCAATATAAACAATAAAATGCTCTGGTCAGAAGCAAGAGAGGATTCCTGTAAATTCATGTTATTTAGGTACTGAAGGGTCCTGCCTACCTTTAGTAAAAGCATTAGTAAGTGCCTCCAATTCTTCTATGACAAGTAAGATGCTGTTCAATGAAATCCCTACTCTATGTATTCATACCTAAGGGTTACCGGCCCAAGGTAGTAAAGCTACAAGTCACTTCTTTAGGCATCATGCTGTTGCTTGTCCTTTATGCCTTTTCTTTCCTTCTTTTTTGTTCTTTCTTTCTTCTTTCCTTCCTTCCTTCCTTCCTTCCTTCCTTCCTTCCTTCCTTCCTTCCTTCTTTTCTTTCTCTCTCTCTCTCTCTCTCTCTCTCTCTCTCTCTCTCTCTCTCTCTCTTCTGTCATTCTGGCTTTTGGCAACTGGTAGGTTTCCATGACTATTATTTGTAGTTTTCCCTACCAGTAAAACCAAAGGGCATTTCAGGGAATAGTCACTAGACCCCAGTCAGAGTCAATGCCAGGAGCCAGCATTCAAATCATGGAGTAAAAACCAGGCCAGGGTCCAGGATGAGGCAATAAGCAGGCTCCAACAAGCTCATCTTTTTAGACTCTCTGGCACTGTAGAGTTCACAGGACAAATCCGCATCACATGAGCAAGGTGAAGTCCAGAAAACACAAGTATCATCTACACAAGGCTCTTTATGTTGATTAGGACGCTGTTTCAGCAACAAGCCAAAGTTTGATTTCTGGGGCAATGGCAACACAATGACACTCTAAGAACAGGAATAGTTACCAAAGATAAGAATGCATGGCAACTTTGCTTGTACCATAATTGGCACAGCTGTGGGACTGCACAGTGTATTGGTTTTACAGAGGCAGCAAACTCAGCATCTGAATGTTTGCTAATCTTGGCACACACTTCTCTACATATACCTGTTTGCAACCCAATTAGGAAATTCCCCTTATAAGAGACTGTAAAAAAAAAAAAAGGTAAAAGTCGATGTCAAATGAAAGTAGAGAAAGCTTTTATTAGTAATCACTGGCATATTTGAAACAAAAATTATACTGAAAAATTGAGAAATTATATGGTTGTATGTGTTTTTATTTTCAGGTTTCTAGGAATTTGAGAGACTTTCAAGGAATGTCGAAAGGAGATGATGAGGCAAAAAACGAACAAACAAACAAAAACCATATATTTCTTTTTAAAGCAAAGTTTGATTCTCTAATGAAATAAAGTTAAAGATTGGTGGCACTTCAACCACATTATATTATCTTGGTGCCTTTTAATAACACAAAGAGCACATCAGAACCACCTTTTTGAAATCATTAATGATTTGATTACAAAAGATAGTCCTTTTCAGAAGACAAAACATTCATGTAAAAATTTTTCTCACCGCAATAGACTATCTTGCAATATTATGTTTGTTTAATTCAGGACTAATTAATAATCATTAATAGGATTATTGGTCATAATCCTAGTATGTTTTCAACTTAAATCTCTAGTTCCACTTTTGTGTAGGAAGTCCTATGATACAGGAATACTTGATTTGCACAACTTCTCTGTTTGAATTATTGGCCTTAGACTCTGCTTTGGTAAACTACAACTTACATACTATAGATTGTCTAAAAAATATATGGCTATGCTCTTAATCTGTCCATAAAAGTATTCAATTAACAATAGAGCTTTTCCTGTCTTCCCCATCTCCTATAAAATACTGCTCAGTAGATAGTAATAATAACCGATAATATTCCCACATCTCTTTGTTCAGATAATTTTTGAAGTCAAGGAAGAGATATTTTAATTGCAATGCACAAATTATATTCTCTTGTCAACTGTAAAGAAATGTTCCACTGCACTTTATATCTTAATATAAACATACATCCTAAATCATAATAGAATGATTATTGTCTTTCTCTTTGTGGTGGCTTTTAAATATGTTTATGTGCACTACTAGAGCCACATAGAAAAGTAAAGAATTCCTATCTTACAATTCTCTTGGGATGTAGTCCCAATTGACGTTATTAATTTTGAGGCTAAGTGAAAAATTCAGCACTTAAATATTTTTGCATAATCAATATCAGTGCTTGAAAGTGCCAAAAACCAGAGTTTTATCCATATTGGAAAAATCCATGTTATTGTAAAGTCTATGATTTTCTGCTGCTGTTGTTTTATAAATCACCTAATTGGCTCAGTCTGTGAAGAGCAATTTTACAACTCATAAATGCTTGTGCATAAGAGAATTCTTCAAGAGTAAAGAGGCTCTGCCAAAAACAGAGTTAGAGAAAAAAGCAAAGCAATTATGAATACCATTTGTTGGTTACCTACATTATTTATTTGCTCTCCAACAACAATACTATGATATAGGTTTGTTTACATTTTTAAAAATGAGGTAATTGGGGCTCCATATGTTTATATAGCTTGATTATGGTTAAGCAGCTTAAGTATTGCTAAGTCAAAATTCCATGAAGTTCTACCTACCAACCTATTAAATGAGATGGAGGAAAAAGGGAAAAACAGAAAAGAGAACTACAGAATGAGACAGACTACAGAGCAAGGATGACATGGGAGATATACAAAAAGTTGGCCAATGGACAAATTGCTTAACTTTCTTTGAGAATATGTTCCATTATTTGTGTGAATCAAGACAAAAGGAACTTACCTGTTTTATTCCCAGCCATTTCTCTAACATCTAAAATGGTGTCTGGAGCACAATGGATGAATAAATAGTTGTCATAGAATTGTATTCCCTAGCTTGAAATGTCAGAGGCCTTATTTAAAATCCTATTTCACTGTAGGTATGACATATACATATCCATGACAATTTGCCATGCCCGACTCTATTCATGCACCCACTGGTAGCCACAGCTTGGGGCTTCCACAGGAGCTTCACCACACCATGCACATTCTACCCCTACCACCTTGCATCCAGCACTAGAAGAATCATGTTCTGAACTTACCATTCCTTCAGTCCCTACTGGTTCTCTAGTCTCTACAGGTTCACAAGCAGTATGAGGTCATTATTTTCTCTAAGCTTCCTAGTTTGGTTCCAGATACTTCCTTAAAATAGTAAGGAAGTCTTATCATCCTGCTGACTCTACGTTTTAACAGATCGAAACTCACGATAGTTGATTAGTCTTTTTTTTTTTTTTAACACTTTTCAAACTTCCTTCCTCTGGAATTTCTTAATATTCACTACAGTAGTATTTTAAAATACTAATATTGAAATGTATTCTGTGATTAATAGGTTCAAATCCAGATCCCTCCACTGACAAGATGTATAACTTTGAGCAAAATACTTAAATCTCTGTGCCCTAATCCTCTAATCTGTAAAATGAGGATTATAAGGGTTTGAGGATCAAATTAGTTAAAACATGAAAAATGAGCATGTAAAATGATGCCTAGCATATAGAAGTGTTCAATAAAGGCAAGCTATTTTTACAGAAACCTATCTCTATAGGTTTACCTAATAGCTACTTTTTTTGGTCTAGTATCCCTAAACTTATTTATTATACACACACATACACACATGACATAGTTGTTGTTTTACTTCTAATAGCATTAATCTACAAAGGTGGATAATTTTACTGTGTGGCTAATTTCTAATTATAACAAAAATTTAAAGTGAGCATTCCTCCTTTCTTCCCTTCCTTTCAGTGGTTTATTCATTTATTCATTCATTATACTGAGGGGTACAAAAAGAAAATGTTCGGCCATGAGATAAGAGTGCGTTCTTCCACAGGTAGATCCCTCTATACACCTTTACTTCTCACCATTTGACTTCATCTGAAAAGAGATGATATTGATGGCTAGTTGAATGCTCAAATATTTATATTTATAAACAATCATTTTCATCTTTGAACTATACTGTACATTTCTACACTTTCCAAAACTTGAATGCCTCCAAAAAACAGTGGTCCTAAAAAGAGCTTAATCAGGTCATGTAAAGAACAGGTAGGTAAACAGAACATGTTAGATTAATAGAGAAAACAGAAGACATGTGAGCTGTCACCACATATGTACAGGCTGTCAATCAACCCAAAAAGGGATTTATTTTGTGTGGCCCGAGAAAGCTGAGTAAGGACCCTAGGTAGAAGCAAGAAGAATTGAGTCACAATTGTAACTAGCTTAAAGAGAACAGGCTGCCTCAGTGTCATACTTAAATAATAGATGATAATTTATTAAAGATGCTGAAAAAAAACAATGCATAAAAGTGGAAAAAGATGCCCTTTAAGTTATTTGAAATGTTGTAATCCACCAAAGTGCTCAAGGATATGTAAATATGAATGTTATTATTGCTGACATCTAGAAATTTGTAGCGTATGGAGAAACCAAAGACTCCTACAAACGCAACTATAATAAAATGTTTAAAACAAATAAGACTAAAAATGCAATGTTACTGAAATTTTAGAAAAGCATATCCAGAGGCTTCAGAAGAAATTTGAAGGTGGTATTTAAGCGCAGCTTGAGGATGAGGTTAAAGTTAGACATGGAAATAGCAGGAAGTTATAGAGCATTTTAAGATAAAAGAACAGAATGACCAAAGGTATAGTGGCATGAAGATAAATGAGGCACAGGGGACAGTTCAATCTGACTTGAGCATGGTGGCAGCGGGGGATAAGGCTGTAAAAGCTTTTTGGATTAACAAGGATGAAAATGTTGGTCTTTAGACCTAAGTAATGGCAGTCAACAAAGTGTTAGTTACATATAGGTAAAGGAGATGTACTTCAGTTAGAGTATCTGGTGGCACATACAAAATTAACTGGTACAGTGAGAGACTGGAGGTGAGAAGCCTAGCTAAGAGACTACAACATGACTCTAGGCAGTATGTAGAAGGTGCCTGATTCTGTGGCAGCATCAGAAAAGAAACTAGTGAGATAAGTATTTTGGAAGTGCAATTGTCAGTCTTAGCAACTGACCCTTAGACACAAAGTTCGAGAAGGGTGGGTCTCAAAAGCTTCTACATCAGAATGCAATAAAATAATAAAACCAATAAAAGCAATGGGGGCAATAGGAAGAAGGAAAACAGGGTTCAGAAGAGATCACAGGGTGCTGGAAGTGTTAGCTGCACAGTAAAGGGGAGCTGTCCAGCAGGCATTTGGATCCCTCAGCCCAGAAATTATGTGAAAATCAGGGCTGAAGATAATGACATCAGAGTTATTCCCACTGAGGTAAAAACTGAGGCTAAGAATGAGCTTTGCCAATTGATATAATATACACAAAAGAAAAACTTAAAACAGAAATTGAGGAACACATGCGTTAGTGAGTAGGAGGTGAAAGATGAGCTGAAGGAGCTGCAAATGAGCAGTCAGAGAAGTAAGAGGAGAACAGAGAGCTCACTGAAGCCAAAAGAGGAGTCTAAGAAGCAGCAGGTGCCAAAACAAATGAAGATTTGGAGCCTAGGAGGTCCAAAACCCGATTATTAAATGTTAATACTTATGGATATCTTACAAGAAAGAACTTATTCTTTCAAATCAGTATTTTCACATGAGATTACTTATTTTTTTATCCTTTGAAGGAAGAGCAAAGTAATTTCTTATTTAAAGATACTCTGATTTCAAGGATAATTTCCTTAAACATTCTCAATTTGATCCTATTTGGCAATGATTTTCAACAACAGATAATACCATTCTTCCAAGAGGTATATTTAAATGTAGGGGCATTTTAGGTGATTACAATGACTGAGGGGAAGCTAAGGAAGACAGGGACCATAGACACTGCAACAGAGGTCAAAGGTCCTGCAACAAAAGAGGCATCCCCACACAATGAAGAGGTGTCCTGACAAAAATACCAAGTGTCACCTGTTGAGAAACACTGTCACATGATGCTGTTTTTCACTGAGTGCTCTTTTTGAACATTTGAGAAGAATTGATAGAATTTCACATCCTGAAATTTGGGGGAATTGATTTTAAAGTAAGGTAAATACCATTAATATAGTTCATCCCTTAGAAGTTTTCCAAGCAAAAGCCTGTCTTTTAGTTTTACTATTTACTCCTATCTAATCTCGTTCCAAAAGAAATAGGTCTTCAAGTAAATTACTTAATAGGATAGTTTCTTTTAATAAATTATAATTATTCCACATATAAGCTCTAATTGGAATCTGAGTAGGGGTATAGATGATTAAGAATACACTTCACTGTGTTATTAAGTGAGGAGACAGCCAATGCTTGAAATAAAATGGTTTCTAAAAAATACCAACATTTTAGACAGGACTTTATTGATCTAAACAACCGCATTCTCTTGCATTCACCACTCATACTAAATATTTTCAATTGTTGTTTTAATGCCACTTATTACCAAAAGTTAATCACCAGCTTAGATAACTGAACCACACAGACATTTTTGTGGGGGCTATCCTAACAACACAAAACTTTTAACAAAAATATCTACACCAGCATCTCGTAGCTGTCATTCGAATGTCCTGTAGGAGTTTAATGAACTCTTTTGAAATTCAACGAATATTAATGTGAACATTTGCAAAACAGTTTGGTATTAGGATAGAAAAATTATTTTCAAAAAATATATGCATCACATATTAGCACTATATTTATAATTATGTTAAACATCTCTGGGGCACTCAAGCAACCCATTAGTCCAGCCTTAGCTGGACTATTTTATTATAGTCAAGTTCAATTTGTTTAACTTGTGGTTAATTTTTTCTAGCATTCTTGATTATTACAGTTTATACTTAAATGCACATACCCCCTCTTGTTTACTAACTGCCAAATATGTGTGGTAAAGGTTATTTTTTCCTCTAAACAATGGTCTATATTAGGTTATTCTCTCATATTATGATTATAAGCTGCAAGTACACTAGGCACCTGGGTTCAGCATTTTAAGGGACCAGTGGAGAAAATGAAGCTTTCTCTAAAAGTTTCTCTAAAAGTTAAAAAAAAAGTTCTATTACTTACTGAGACTTAGTGTGCAGTACACATTTCCTAATCACTTTGATCCAAACAGTGTTGAGAAAGCCTGAGAGAAACCAGGATGACCTTTTAGACAATGAGTCCATTTAATGGTTTTATTATGCAATCCATAAACTGTTTTGACAACTAATGGGGAAAGTTGGCACTTCAAAGGTTCCCGAAAATCTGTTCAAAAGAATAAGTCAGTGGTTCTTAAAACAACCTAACACACTTACAGCCAAATATTTAATACCTAACACTAGCTACCATGTATTGAGTATTTATATAGTATTTCTATTTTCTATGCATGTGTTTGGTACAATGGTAAGTAATTTACAGGCATTCAGTCAACACATGAAATTGTTTATGATCCTCTTTTACCCATGAAAAAACTCAAACTCAGATTTAGAGCGTTTTGCACATCAAGATACCAAGATTTAGATAGGTTTAGCAATTTGCCCTAGCTAGTAAGTGGCAGAGCCAAGTTCAGAATCCAGACAAGCCAGACTTCAGAGCCCTCTGCCCTGTCTCGCCTCAGAGACCTGGGTCCCACAAAGGTTCCCAGATAAATCAATCATGGTCCCTACTCTCAAGGACCAGATAGCCTAGGAACGCCTACCCATATAATTATAATTCCAGATAAAATATAATAACTGGCCTAAAAGAAGTCCAGATCAAGTTACATACAGGCAGTCAGATGAACACAGATTACTCCAAGATAAAGGAACTTGGAATGAATATTTTCTGTGGAACAGATTGTGGGGAAGGAAGGAAATGAGGGCATAAAGGAACATAGCTAGTATTGCTGCATACCATTCATTTATCAGGTAGAGCAGAAGACATCTTACCTTTGTTATCTTCTTTGGCGTTCAGAAAAACCATAGAAGTATATTTCCCCATGTTGCATAAAACTAAGTCAACCATTGGTTTAAATAAAATTTGAACCCTAAATCCCTGAAGATTAGATGTCCCTCTGTCTTTTTTTTTTGGTACATGTTGAAGAGGTTTCTTTTTTATCTTTAAGGGGTATAGGTGCCTTTTGCTAATCTGCCAAAGAAAATACTTTTCCAACTTGCAGTAAGTGACTAAATGACTAGATGCAGGCCAGCTGCCCTGTCCCCAGGGCAGAGTCCATGCGGAATTTCCTGTCATATTTAGAACAGTAGGTAGGAAAGGAAGCTCATTTTTACCTCATTTCCCTTCTTCTTCCTTCCTGCTACTTGTTTCCCTCCTTCCTTTCTTCCTTCATTTTTTCTATAATTAGTTCAAAACTATTACATGTAAGACACTGCATGGGGAATGGAGAACATGACCCTCCTGACCCACCTTCAGCTTCGTGCAAGGCAGAAGCTAAACTACTTAGTGATTAAAGCCAGTCTGAGTGCTCGCCGCAACTCAGCCACTTACTAGCTGTGCTATTTGAGCAAGTTACTTTATTTCCTGTGCCGAAATTCCTCTTCTGTAAGTGTAGACATTGACGGACCTACCTCATAAGGTTGTTAAGGGGATAAAAAGAGTTAATAATATACAGAAAGTGGTAGCATAGTGCCAGAAACATGGTGAGCATTATAAAGACATTGCTGTAGCTAAAATATTATAGTTACAATATTCTTGGCCTTCTTGTAGTGGCTTAGTCTGTCCAAAGACTGGAAGATACTGCGGCTCAATCTCTTCTCTTAAAAAGTGGATATCAATTCATTAGCAAAGATATTCTTCAGGGAAGGAGTGTCTGCCCCCCATAGCAAGAAGAAAATCCTCCATGTTTTTTTTTTTTAGACAGGGTCACTCTCAATAGGCAGAGGAATGGGGCTGAATGCACTGGTTTCTAAGGCGAGATACCCTTCACAAATTTGCGTTTTAACATATCTTACAAACATATCTTAAGAATACTAACTCCCTTTCAAGTTATTTAGAATATACGCCTGTTCCATTGAGTAGGAAATTGAAGGTAAATACGGTAGGAGAAAGATAATCTGGATGACTAGATGAGAATTTTTTGAGAGCAGAATTCCAACTTTATTCATCCTGACAACCACAGTGCAGTGTCTGGAATAGCTTTAGGCGTTTAAAAGTAGCTAGTCTCTATTTTAAGTGTTTTCCATGCAACCTTATTTCTCACAATAGCACTTCAGAGTAGGTACCACCAATATAATTTTACGGGTAAGAAAAACTGAGGATGAGTGTTAAACAATTACTCAGCCTTACAAAAGTGCAGAACTGAGCCTGAAATCTAGCTCTAAGTCTAAAGTTAATTACCTTTTCTATGTGAATGTCTCAACAAATGTTGGGTTAATGAATACAGAATTAAAAGCAAATGCAGAATACTTCCTTTTATTTCAGATCCATGATCCAAAAATACGACATTGGATAAAGGATATCTCTTTAGGTCGCTTTGTCCTCCTTCCCCTCAGGAGGGCTTAAGGCAAAAAATATAAGCCAGATATTATAAAAGAGTAAATGCATGTCTATAAATAAATAATATTTGTATGAATATGCACTAATTGACATTGGGAAACAGGGTGTTAGAATTTCAGACCACTAACCACTATTAAAACACTCCCTGGAAGAAAAAAAGCAGTACCTAATTGCAATCTGTTGATGTGATTTTTGTAAAAATAAAAAAAGTTTTTGACTTTATAACTTGTTATACAAGACCCTGAGTTGCTTAAGGTAATAATATTTCCCTTTCACTGAGATCATTCAATTGCCTACCCACTTAGATTGTTTTAAATGCAATGTGCTCAGAAGCAGAAAGTGGAGCTAGGATTGCTTCACCAGGGTTAAATAAGTCACCTTGCTTAAGCCTCATCTACTCTCTGCAGCCACCAGCCAGCTCAGATTTTTCAGCCACACTCCGCCAAATAAACACTTAGTACTTGTGGTTCCAATAACACAGCACATTCAGGTTAATGTGTCTGTTGTAGGTTTGCAATCCTCTTGAGCTCTCAGTTTGGATGTAGCCATAATAAAGCACCGGGTGCCAGGAAAAGGCATCTAGCTTACTACTTACTGCCCAGTCTTTTCCACATCACTCTCATCACTGTCAGCAATTTATTTCTTCTGATTTCTTTCTTAATGGACCCAGAAAGGGAGGACACGGAATATTAGCTTTCCTACTACCACTTGCTCATCTTCACTCAACCCAGACCACTCAATGCTACTTCTGCAGTAAGTGGAGCCAGAGCCACTTGTAGAGAAACCGCTCATTTTCTCTAGCATGTGGTGTGTGTGTTTATGTGCAATTTTAATATCCCTGGCATAGACCACAAAATGTCCTTGCCAGTCCTACCAGGAAAGTGGCCTTGGTCTCTATCGCCCTTGCCAAGGCAGTCTGTAACCCTTTTGCGGAAGTAAGAGAAAAAAAGGGGTGGAGACAGCGGCTGCCTAGCAGCAACAGCTGAGAGGAAGGAGTTTGCACTTGGGCCACCTAGCCAGCTTCCCGCGCTACCTGGCCTGGCCGGACACCCTCAGCGTGGCGCAGCGGCACAAGAAAACCAGTGTGAGCATGGAGCACAGGCCCTCTGTGAAGTCTAGCTCCCCTTCAGCCCGCGCACAGGGCTCACCCTCACACACCTTTCCTTCTGCCTCTGACCCCGCCGTGCTACCTGAGTACTGAAAAAGAGGGAAGAAGACCTCCCTGGTACTTCGTCCCCTCCTCGCAGCCTCGCGGGGTCCTATCTCCTGCGAAAAGAGAAGACACTCCCTACACACACTCTTATCATCCCCCTCATCCCCACTTTGTGCGGCAACCAGGCCGCCCAGGGGTGCTCGCGGGTCCGGAGCGAGATGCTGGGGAGAAAAGCACTGGATACAAGCCGGGCGGGAAAAAGCCTGAAGACACTCCTGAGCCAAGGAGAGAAGAAGAAGCACCGCACAGGAAGAGTCTCAGTGCAAAAGCCAAGAACGCGAGCACCTCTTGGCAGAAAGCACACGCGCGCGCGTGGAGCACTCCGGGTCCGCCACCCCTCCGCCCCCTCCCGGATGCTAGCGCGCCCCGAGCCTGGCTGAGCCCTCGCAGGGATGTCGGCGCACAGGGTGACGCGAGCTTTCCTCCGGAGGGAGCTTCGGGTTTTTTTGTCTATATAAGGGCTTACTGGCAAACTCTTCTTTGGAGTGTTTGTCACAAGCGAGCCATTAATTTTTGCACACACGTGCAGTTCCCAGGGCAGCCCGGTGGCAGATGCGCACTCGCCTTACTCTCCGCAGGAGTCTCTCTCCTCCTCCCGGCCTCCCTGGGAGTACTTTACCTGCTCTCCCGCACAGGGTGGGCTCTGCAGCTCTCGGTTTCCCCTTGGCCGCAGCTGGTTCACCTCGCTGTCACTGGGTGAATGGAATTATTTATTTATTTATGTCGCCTGACGTGTCCTCGCCCTCCACAGCTAGGAGGAGGAGGTGGCGGGCGGGGCTGCAAAGCGCCCTTTTGGGTGCCCGGGAGCGCCCGGGGCGTTGGGAGGGCGGGGCAGGGGAGGAGGCGGGGAGAGAGTGGTGGAGGAGCCCAGGGGTAAGCACCATCGGCTTCGTGGGGGACAAACCACCGCCCAGAGACTCAAGGAAGACTGAGCATGCTCCAAGTGTCAATGCTGTAGATACTTTATGGCTTGGGTCACTCCACCACAGGTTTTAGTTTTGACCAAGAGAGAAAGCCAAATGTCTGGTAGAGAGAAAAGTTGCTCCAGATCAGTCCTAACAGGCTTTATCCGAAATGCTTTGGCACTTAACCTAGGAAACAGGTGTGTAGTAGCACAAAGATACCCTAGGGAGTTGGGCAACCTACAGGAGTGGAAAGCATGCAAAAGGAGAGGAGCCTGGCAGAGTTCAGGAAGACCAGAAGATTCTCTTTATGAGCATGGAAGGGAAGTGATGGGGTGTTTTTCAATTGAGTATGTTTTTGTAGGGAGTGGGAATGGCACTGTTGGAGATAAGGCTCACCAACCAAATACCTCAAAGAGAAAAAATAAAATCTACACCATGAGAGGAAGTGTTTAGAAAATAGCAAAAGAACTTGAAAATGGATAAGAAATGAAAGTCATTTGTAAACAATTTCTTTGATTTTTAGTATTTCAAATTATTTCATTCTTCAAAGCAGGATTTATTTGACAATGAATAGTGCTAGGGATAATGGTAATTCCAGTCATTGATTTGGCTTCTTCTACCTTTATTATTTTTTTCTCCTGTATCTAGAACATGTTTCTTGGGGAAATTGGAAAGAGGCAGGCCTATAAATGAACATTTAGATTCAGTTCCTTTAGATTCAGTGGACTTGGATTTGAGAATTTATATTGTAGTTTTTCTGTCAATTTAACTGACCCTACCCCCATTTCTGCTTCTAAAAAGTGAAAAAGATAAAATGTTATGTTAATCCTTGGTAATATAACTTCCTTGAAGCTTTCCTTATTTATTCTAGAACTGAAATCATTTATAAAAAGCCAAGATAGTTTGCTAAAACAGAGCTTTGAAGCCCAAAAGACAAAAAAAAAAAAAAATCAAAATGGTAATGATAGTAAAAAAAAAAAGAAATTACACTTATTAAGTATGTGGGGGTTCAGAACAAGTCACTCCCAAAGTGTGCCTCTGTGGTATGCAGGTCATTTTTGGTAAAGGTAACTTTAGAAGCTGGCTCAAGAGAAACTTCTGCCCCTACTTCAACTTCCTGAAAGGACTTGAATTAGGAGCCTTGCCCATAATGAGAGATTATCAGAGATAACCCATTTTGGCCTATCTATAGGACAGGCATAAACATTTTTTACTAAATATCTGCTCTTCTTATCAGCCTCCACTGACTCTTTGTAGCCCCCAAGGTACGTTACCTCATCCCTAGCTCAGGATGTTTTATATACTTCAATCCTCCTTTTTGTCTCTGAACCTCTGGTGCATGTGGAGTCTCAGATACTCATGTATGCAAGATTCTCATACATATGTATTAAATTTAGTTATTTTCTCTTGTTAATCTGTCTCATGTCTATTTCATTATTAGATCACCTGAAAAAAACCTTGAGGGCAGAGGAAAGTTTCTTCCTCCTCCAAGTGCTTATCATTGTCAGGTCCTCTTTAAGTACTTACATGGATTATTTCAATTAGTACAATAACTTTATTAGTTTATTCATGTTTTACAAAATAAGTAACTTAGCTAAATTCACATTGCCTTACTTCTGCCATAGCTTGTCTATAAGCTTGGGCAAAACTTGAAATTTAATTTCTGCAGCTAAAAAAATAGAAATATCAACTTTTTATTGCTGTCATATGATCTAGATGAGATGATATATGTTAAGTAGATGGTAGATAATATGAGAATGATGAATGGTGGCTATTATTAGTAATTTCAAAAGGTTTGCAAGACAGTTTTACAAAGAGAGGGGTAGTTTAGAAACTAAATAACCAAGGCAGAAAATTCTAGGAAGGACTTTAGATTATTTTTAAAGCTAAAATGTATAAATCGACATTTGTATAAGATAGAATAGACATTTGATAATGATGGAATGTCTAGCAGTGGCTATGAACACTTCATTTTTGTTATAAAAAAAGGTAAATCAGAAAAGAAACAACATTAAGACTCACATTTCAAGGTCATCTTCTTGAATGTTTGCTATTGACATTTTTCCTGTTCATTCATTACTTTTACTTTCTTTCAAAGAAGAAAGAGAAAAGGAAAGGCCATGTATTTCCTGAATTTTGACCCGATTCTCTTTTCCTTCTCTTCGACTTTTCTTTTTTGTCTTGTATTTTTTACAATTTCATGTTCTTGGCCTATTTAACTCATTGCCAAACTCATAAACATTACTACCCATAACATTATATCATAACTGTAGCAAGTTTTCTTTTTAAGTCTTCTTTTTCCAACAGTTAAAACTCTGGATGCAATTTACCTCCTGCTCCAGTGTTAGTACTTGAGGATTCATTTCTAAATTGCCTTGTTGCTATGACAAGGCATGTTTTGTAAATATTTGGTTGGATTAGAAAGGAATCTGACTATGGCCATGCCACCCTGAACAAGCCCGATCCCCTCTGATCTCGGAAGCTAAGCAGGGTCGGACCTGGTTAGTACTTGGATGGGAGACAACCTAGGAAGACCAGGTGCTGTAGGTGTAAAAATAAATAAATAAATAAGGAATGTATGCTGACAAGGTTCTTGCAATCTGTGAGGTCAACTAAGGGTTGTCTCGCCTAAAAAAAAAAAAAAAAAGGAAAAGAAAGAAAGAAAAAAGAAAGGAATTTGAAAGGAGAATTAAATGAAAATGAACCCAGTCTATGTATCCTATGACTTACAGTCTCAATATTGTTTACATATTGAGGAAAAAAATGCAATTTAGGAAAAAAGCAACACATATGATCAAAACTTGAACTTTGGTAAAATTTCTCCCTTGATTTCTATTCGTGAGGTGAAATAACAATGGGAGAAGCAAAGAATAGCAATATATTCAATATTCTAACAACTCATGTTCTACAAATAAATAAACTAGAATACAAACATTACATGTAAACGAATAAAGCCCAAACATCTTGTACTATGTACCCCACAGCCTAGTATTCCAGATTTTCTGGCCCTTCTTCAGTCCCCAGCCATGCCATATCTTCTCATCCTTTTCTGAATTTTCTTATTTCCTACCCACTTTTCCATATCAAATTTGCCTAAGCTTTTTTTTTTCCTTTAAGACCCAGCAACTATGTCATCACATTTGTAGCATTTCAAGGATTTCTTCAATAAAAATTAATTTCATCTTCCTCAGTACTCATTCTTATAGTAGCTGTTGTATGCCTCTTCATGGGGCATTTTCTTTCTGCTTCACAGTATAGCTATAATTGTGTGTGGGGGGGTGTCCAATTTTTTAAGTCATTGGAGGTTAGAGATGACATTTTATTCATCTCTGTAATCTTCCAGTATTCAGCACAAATTCTTGCAGAAAGAAGGTAATCAATAATATTTGTCAATGAAGGAAAGAGATAATAGTGTGCCCCTAAAAACAGACTTGTAAGAGAGGTTGTTGCTGCTCATAATATCCATGATCTGCATGACACTACCTTTCCCTGATTCTCTTACAGTTTTTTTTTTTTTTTTTGGGGGGGGAGCATGTGATTGATTAGTTCTAACTAATAGAATATGAATGAAAGTGACATATGTCATTTCTGGGTCAAGAGAATTAAGAGCCATCATGCCTCCTTCATTCTTGCCTTCCCCTGCTCTAATAGCCTCATGTTTTGGATGGAGTAGCAACAAAATGGACTCACTAAAAGATAAAGAAAGGCTGCTTGACTTGCACTGGACTTTCTGTGACCAAGAAATTATTATTGTGTTAAGGCACTGAGTTTTCAGGCTTTATTTGACAAGAGAATATAACCTAGCTTATTCTGACAATACAAGACATTACTTAATAAGATTATAAATCATAATGGCATAAAGGCTCAAATGAGACATTGAGTTTATGAGAATGCTATAATGTGTCCTTAAGTCAAGGCTAAAAATTTATATTCTCACCACCCAAAATTGATATACTACAGTCTTTTCATGGAAAGACTCTGTGAAGCCAAAGAAAGTGTGCAAGTGTGTTGGTGGAAGGTGGGGGGTGAAAACTACACACAATAGATTGGTTTTAATGAAAGACAAAAGACCCGATGTCCCAGTATATTCCCCTTAGCCTGAGTGAAAACAAACATGTACCTGCCATCCAGGGGCAGCGTATCGTGTCTGAGATTATAGCTGGCCAGCACCTATGAATATAACTGTTCTGATCTGGTTTCATAAAATGTACAAAATATGAAAGTCATCTTTCCACTGCTTCTAGATTTATGTTAAGTACATCCATATAGACTACTTTGGAAATATCTTCTACAGAAGTATAGGGGTTTAGAACTAGTCACCCCAAAATGTGCCACTGTGGTATGTGGGTCATTTGAGCTAAAGGCAACATTAACCATGGGCTCAAAAGAAACTTTTGACCCTCCCTTAACTACCTAGAAGAACTTGAATTAAGGGTCTTGCCCATAATAAGAGAGTATCAGAGATAACATCTTTTAACCTGTCTATAGGGCAAGATGAATTTCTATTCACTAAATATCTGTTCCTATTACCAGCCTGCAATGACCTTTTGAAGCCCCCGAGGCACCTTACCTCATCTCTAGCTCAGATGTCATATATACCCATTTCCCCTTTCTGTCTCTGAACCTCTTCTGCATGTGAGGTCTCTGACTCTCTCATGCATGCAGGGTTCCCATACATACGCATGCACTAAATTTTGTTATTCTCTCTTACTAATCATGTCTATTTGATTATTAGGCCAGCATAAAGAACTTTGGAGGTAAAGGAAAGTTTGTTCCTCCCATACAGTTGGTGCTGTGAGCAGAACTCACTGGCTAAAACCTTGTACTTCCCCAAAAGGCTGCTGCCGATGAGGAGATCCTGGGGCATCTGACACAGTCCAGCAGAAGGTGAAGGTTCTCACCATGTCAGCATCACTCTGCAGGATCTGATGGAAGCAAGTGGTGAGGCTCTTTTTCTCTATCCTACATTTAGATGGGCTGGAGAAAATATTTATGAAACTAGTATCTCAGGCTAGCAATTTTTGTTATTTGATGAGTACTTATAGGTTTAACTTTTCTCTGTCTGTTTTCTCTCTTTTCATCTTATTATATGTCCTGATAGCTTCCCCATATATTAGTGGGAATATTTTATCTCTGGCTCCTATCATCCAGAGGGTGTCCTTGCTAAGGTGCACCTGCTCTCTATCTGGCCATGAAAAGCTCTCAAGAGATTTTTTTGTGTCTACTCCATTCCTTCCAGAGATGGAAGGATAGTTATGTTCTGGTGGGCAGCCAAATCAGCTATGGGTCCAAGTTTAGAGAATCTTAAACCTTATCCTGTTAAAAGAGGGCAAAGCACATGATTCCCTGGGTGTTGGAACAGCTGTTTAAAGTGTGGACAAAAAAAGAATGCTGTAATAAATTATAAATTTCTAACTGAGCAAGTCATGGTGAATGGTTATGCTTTAAACATATAACTTTTTTAGTAAAAGGCTTATCTTTGCCTTAAGCAAGCAATGTCCATTGTTTCTGTGCATTTAGGTTAACACACCTTTGAAATGCCCCCTTTCAGAACCCTCCTTCTAAAACAGACTTCCCTCAAGACAGCACATAATATTAACTATTCTGTAATCCAATCCCCCTCTTGTTTTTTCCTACCTTCATGCAATCTTCCTTAGTTCCCTTCTCAATTTAAAATGCATAAAAGAAACTGCAAAATTGTCATTCTCTGGAGCATTTGAGATCTTGCTCCCCAACACTTGTCTTCAATTTTGGCTCAAATAAACTTATACAATTTTTTCTATAGGTTTGGACATTCTTACATTGACAAAAATGGGTCCCCCCATCTTCCTTAGGCTAATTCTGGGAGTTTCATCTTATGAAGGTTGCATCTTTTTACTTGCCTTTGGGGATGCCTCTTGCATCCATAGTATTGATTTGAGTAGCTATTAAGATCCTAATCATCAAGGCCAGACAATCAATCCTTTTAACTGGAAAAACTTTTATATTGAAAAGAAAGAATTTTTTTTTTTACTTAGCTCATATTGTTTTACTGGCTAGTCATTAAGATTCCCTTAAAAAGATGGAAAGACAGAAATTAGAAAAAAAAAGTCAAAATCTACTCAGATCCCTTCCTATTTACCTTCAGATATTGTAAAAATTAAGACACTAGAAATTCAACTGTCCTTTACGTAATAAAAAAAAAAAATGAAAGAATAAAAATGGCAAAACTTAGTTAAAGACAACTTAAAATGTCCTAAGAAATCTGTAAGGTAATTGTCAATTTGGAAGCTCCATAATAGTACCAGACAGGAATGTGAGCTAAATTGCATTTATGGCTAGGGTCCTACTGTTAGGTAGTTAGGCAGGCATGAGTGACCAGAGCGAAGGCTCAACTCTGTAACCATAGAAACCTCCATTGAAGACCTTCCTTAAGGACCCCCGGAAACACCTCCCTTTTAGGGTTATAAATTACCCTAAATCCTAAGGCACAAAGGCCATAAAAGCTGCTGACTAAACCTGCCACAAAGGTGTGTGCAGAAAGTACTACACCAACCTGTCCACAACCTCAGCCTCATTATACCATCATTATACTATCTTGCCTATGCCTGGAAGTTCATAAATCTAATTATAACAGACTGAATTTTGGGTAAGCGCATGCACAGTAGGCAAAGTGTTATATAGCAATTGTCAGTCAAGGTGACCTCACATACTGATCATCTATTACTGCCCTAGTACCCTCCCGTCATAGCCCAATATAAATAGACCTTTCTACATCTGTGTGGTTACAGCTCTCTTCACTGAAAACCTGCTTCTCCCTGGAGCATACTTTATTATCTTTTCACCTCCCAAATTCCACAGGGATGCAGCCTTCCTTAGCATGGCCCATCTTCTTCTAAAATATAC
Source organism: Eidolon dupreanum (assembly GCA_028627145.1). Taxonomy (NCBI): domain Eukaryota; kingdom Metazoa; phylum Chordata; class Mammalia; order Chiroptera; family Pteropodidae; genus Eidolon; species Eidolon dupreanum. Next base: position 48,955,955 of record CM053503.1, on the reverse strand, counting down.
TTTCAATAAAGCTTACTTTTTCCAAATCTCACTGATCTGTAATTCTTTACTGCGTCAGCAGGGAAGAACGGAGGACCCCCACCATGCCTATGGGGAAACACTGGATTTCACATCAACCCAGCATTAACACTACCAAACTGCTGCCAGCCCTCATGTAAAATATAAAGTTATGGCCTTTCAGATGCCACTGCCCCAAAGCCACCCGCACTCAGCCATGGTCATCCCTACCTTTGAGAGCAAGCCCTTGAGCTGTATCTCCTTCAAGCTGTTTGCAGACAAAGTTCCAAAGATAGCAGAAAATTTTTATGCTCTGAGCACTGAGGAGAAAGGATTTGGGTACAAAGGTACCTGATTCCAGAGAATCATTTTGAGATTCATATGCCAGGATGGTGACTTAACATGTCATAATAGCATGGGCAACAAGTCCATCTATGAAGAAAAATTTGATGATGAAAATTTCATACTAAAGCATATGGGACCTGGAATCTTGTCCATGGCAAATGCCTAGACCCAACACAAATGGTTCACAGTATTTCATCTACACTGCCAACACTGAGTGATTAGATGGCAAGTATGTGATCTTTGCCAAGGTCAAAGAAGGCATGAATATTGTGGAAGCCATGGAGTGCTTTGGGTCCAGGAATGGCAAGACCAGCAAGAAGATCACCATTGATAATTATGGACAACTCTAATAAATTTGCCTTGTTTTATCTTAACCACTGGACCATTTCTTCTGTAGGGATACCCACCTGCTTGGAATATCCTATTATTTTTGTGCTCTCACTACAGTTCTTTAAGTTCCAAATATTTTTCTGTCTCCCCACAACCAAGTGTAGCTGGTTTGCAGTGTTAAGTTTATGATTATGAAATAAAAGCTAAACAACGACAACAAAGAAAATATATATATATATATATATAAATTTATAATTGCTATTATGAAGAATGTTCAAATTAGAAAAAAATGAGCTAAATAAAATGGACATTGATGGGGTTAAACAAAGATTTTAGTACAGTACTATCAAAGGTTGAGTGGGGCTATGGAGGAGAGAGAAAGTTTCTTCTATCCCCAAGGTTTTATCAGCTGCTTTAATAATCAAATAGACATAAGATAGATTAGCAAGAGAAAACAACCAAATTTAATAAATATATGTGGGAACTCCACATAAATGAGAGAGTCAGAGACCCCACATGTGCAGAGAGATTCAGAGACAGAAAGAGAAAATGGATACATAAGACATTCTCAGCTAGGGATGAAGTAGTGTATCTTAGGGGTGCATTACTTCAAAGAAATATATCATGTCCTATAGATAGACCAAAAGAGTTTATATCTGGTAGTCTCTTATCATGGTGAGATAGCATAGGGAATTAGGCATGGGGCTGAAGGGATGCCAGATGGCTAGGAAGAACTATAGATAAACTGACCACAAGAATGCCACCACCTCATCACCCCTTACACAAAAATGCAGAAATATCTGATAATTATCCCCCTTCTAACAATTTACTTCCATACATATATGAAATCACTATTCACTAAGTGCAGTTAATCAAGGTTTGACCACTCTACAACTTTGCTGGGGTGGTAATAATGAACAGTCCACCATCTTTCCCCATAGCTCAGGCACTAACATGGTTACCAGGCAACATAACCAGTAAAGAAAGCAGCCCCCTTTTCAAAAGGACAGCCTTTTCACACAGGCTGTCTCTGTTTCCCAACTCATAAAAGCTAACAAACAAAGCCAGCCTCTGAGTCAGTTCAGAGGACCTTCCTTTCTTCTGCGATGTCTCCCTTGTGCTGGAGCATAAGCTTAATAAAACTGTTCCGGGGTTTCCTCTTGATTTCTCTCTTGGGGAACTCAAGACCCCCAGTGCTGCTAACAAAGGACAAGGCCCATAATTCAAGTTCTTCTAGGAAGTTAAGACAGAGGTTTCTCTTGAGCCTGTGGCTAAAGTAGCCTTTATTTCAAAAGACCTGGCATACCACAGAGGGACTTTGGGATGATTAGTTTTAAACCTCTACAGCCAAATCGACCCCTTCATTGTCCCCCAACATTAAAGGACCTCAAATAAGTCTGCTCTATTTACCCCAGCATGGATAAATTTAATATACAGAAAAGAAGCAATTACAATGAAAACTGAGAGCAATTACAATTGTATCTCTTTTACCTGATTGTATTATGGAAATAGACATTGTGTCTCACTGGGGAACTGGGACATAAAGGTTGTCAGTTCTTTTGGCTATCAAAGAGAAAGACTCTAGAAGGTAATAAACTTTGCACTCTTTTGGGTCTGTGGAATTGTTTAATACCTCCAGAAATATTTATTGCTTGTCCCAGCTGAAACCTGATAAGATATTTGAAAGGATATAATGACTTTCTGATCCAAAATTTGGCCAAATTGCACACTAATGTCAGAGCCTAATAAGGAATGTACCCAGAGGAAAATATTTCAACAATGCATGAATGGATTTCTTAGTCCTTTGCCACCATTTAGGCAGCAACTCAATTATTGAGGTATTAAAAACAGCTGTCTTTGTTTTATAAATATAGTCTTTACAAGACCAGAGGTGTGGCTTCAGAAACAATTTAAAGCCCGCCAATTTATTTTACTGTCCCAGAAACTTCCCCATTTATCTCAAGAGGCTTATAAATATTGGCTTTAAGGGGAGATTGCATTCTTATCCCTGCACCTTTGAAATATAAATACCTGGTATTCTCCAAGAACTCTTAACTAAGCCATCTTTTAAAACTCAAGTTTCATAGAGCTGATTCTTACTTAAAAAAAAAAAAAAAAAAAAACAGCCATCTGAGCAGATCAATTTAACTTATTCCAACTGGTAATATATTGCCCCTTCCTAACTACCTAGAAGAACTTGAATTAGGGGTCTTGCCTATAATAGGGTAGCAGAGATAACCTCTTTTGACCTATCTGTAGGGCTAAGAAAATTTCTATTTACTAAAATCTGCTTATCTTATCAACCTCAAGGCACCTTACTTCATCCTTAACTCAGAATGTCTTATATACCCATTTCCCTTTCTGTCTCTGAACCTCTTGTTACATGGGTTTTCTGTCTCTCTTTTGTATGCAGGTGTGGATGAAAAAGTGATCCTATGGAAAGTAACCTCACAGAGTGAGCTGATTGTAAACTCCTGAATGGGCAGGTCATGGTGGATAGTCATGCCAGATATGTGCCTTGTTTAGTAAAAGGTTTATCTTTGCCGTAAGCAAGCCATGTACATTGTTTCTGTGAATTAACACACCTTTGCAATAACAGCATCCACCTTTAAGAAAGCACATAATCTTAACTATTCTGTAGTCCAATCCCCACCCTACTTTCTCCCGCCCTCATGTGATCTTCCTTAATTCCCCCTTAATTTCAAATACATAAAAGAAACTGCAACTATTCTCCAGAGCATTTGTGATTTCACTCCCTGGCAATTATCATCAGTTTTGGCTCAAATTAACTCTTACAAAAATTTTCTAAGGCTTCTGGTCAACATGGCAGAGTATGTAAATGCTGTGCTTAACTCCTTTCACAACCACATCAAAATTACAACTAAACAGTATAACCATCATTGGGAGTCACCTGAAATCTAGCTGAACATAAGTCCTATGAATGGGGACACACAGAAGAGGCCACCTGAGACTGGTAGGAGGGGCAGAGATGCCAAACAGCCTAGTCCCACACCTGCATGTGATGGTTTAGAATTAGGAGAAATATTCCAACTGTAGAGGTCCCCCTGGAAGAATGAGGGGTTCCAGCCCCACACTGGGCTCTCCAACCCAGGGTTCCAGTGCCGGTAAGAGAAGTCCCCACAACTTCTGGCTGTGAAAACCAGCGGAGATTGTGGCTAAGTGAGAGAAGGGCTGAGGGAGTCGTAGATATTCCTCTTAAGGGGCTCATGCGCGAACTTACTCGGTGAGGGACTCACTCACTCTGAGCTCCGGTGTTGAGGCAGCAGCTTAAAAGGTGCCAGGGACATACAAGGAGGAAGTGAGTTTTCTAGCTTCAGGATGTGGGCTGGAGGGCCAGCTTTCTTCCAGATAGAAGTGCTGGCAGAGGGCATTGTTCCTTTTTTGAGTCCTCCCCCACCTGGCTTGCAGACCCAGGTGGGCACCATATCTTAATTTCTATCAGCTTAGCTAACACTGGTCACCACACCCTGGTGATTCCTGAGACCTCGCCCCTCCCAACATATAGGCCCACCCAATCTCCTTCCAGTGGATTTTCCATACAAATTGCCTGTCTTGGCTCATGCTGTGGACTTTCCTAAAATCACTAGATGGCTCACAAAACCTAAACAAGCAACATCTGGCTTCAGCATGCCCCGTGCCTCTTGCTAAGTAGTTCTAAGCCTAGATCTGGGGAAAGCTAGCCTCAGTTTGCAGCTTGGCCTCTCAAGGCACTCCCAAGCCCAGTGTGGATGGCAGCTATCCTCAGATTGCTTGGTGGCTCATGCCAGGCAGCCCCAGGCAGGACACAGGCTGCAGCTGAACTTGGCCTGCATCAGGGCTCCTCCCAGGAGGCCCCAGCCTACATGCCCAGTGGTTAGCTTCATTTGAACTGGTTTACATCTGAGGATGACACATACAAAGGCAGACAGGGCAGGCACTAGAGCCCTAAAAAAGTGAATCCTGCTCTGTAGGGTCAGCCCCTGCACAACAGCTTCTCCACTGGTCACAGCCAGTCAACACAACCAATCAGCCAGAAGGCCCTTCTCTCTCACTGATGAGCCAACAACAACTAAGGCTCAACTACAACAGGAGAACACACACAGTCCATATAAGGGACATACCTGGAGCACATGGCTCAGGTGGCCAGGGAAGACTGTGCTATTGGAACACACAGCACACTTACTATATAAGACCACTCTACTAAGACTGGGAGACATAACAGCCCTATCTATGCATAGAAACAAACACAAGTATGTGGCCAAAAAGGAAAGACAAAGAAACATGTCCCAAATGAAAGAACAGAAAAGAGCTCTAGAAAAAGAACTAAACAGAATGAAGACAAGCAATCTACCAGATGCAGAATTCAAAAACTGGTTATAAGAATGCTCAATGAATTTAGAGGAAGAGTAGATGAACTCAAAACTTTAACAAAGAGACAGAAAACAAAAATGGAGCTAGAAAACATAAACAAGAAATAAAAAATAACTGAAATGAAGAATACTTTAGGAGGAATTAATTGTAGTTTAGATAAAGCAGAGGATCGAAGTGGTAATTTAGGAGACAAGGTAGCAGAAAGCACCCAATCAGAATAGCAATTAGAAAAAAGAATCCAAAATAATGAGAATAGTTTAAGAGGCCTCTGCGACGACATCGAGCATATCAACATTTGCATCATAGGGGTACCAGAAGTAAAAGAAAGAAAGTAAGATATTGAAAACTTATTTCAAGAAGTAATGATGGAAACCTTACCTAACTTGGTGAAGGAAATAGATATATAAGCCCAAGAAGTGCAAAGAGTTCCAAAAAAACATAAACTCAAAGAGGCCCACACCAAGACACATCATAATCAAAATGCCAAAGGTTAAAGGCAAAGAGAGAATCTTAAAAGCAGCAAGAGAATAGCAGTTACTTACCTACAAGGGAGCTCCCATGAATCTGTCAGCTGATTTCTCAACAGAAACATTTCAGGCCAGAAGGAATTAGCATGAAATATTCAAAGTGATGAAAAGAAAGAACATACAATCAAGATTACCCTACCCAGCAAAGCCATCATATAAAATAGGAGGACAGATAAAGAGTTTCCCAGACAAGTTAAAGGAGTTTATTATCACCAAGCCCGAATTACAGAAAATATTAGAGGGACTTATTAAAGAAGAAGAAGGGAAAAAAAAGATCAAAAATATAAATCGAAAATGGCAATAACTCATATCTAGCAATAATTACTTTAAATGTAAATGAATTAAATGCTCCAATCAAAAGAGATGGCTGAATGGATAAAAAAATAAGACCCTTACATATGCTGCCTACAAGATAGTCATTTCAGATTGAAAGACATGCAGACTAAAAGTAAAGGGATTAAAAAAAGATGTTTTATAAAAATGTAAACAAAAAAAAGCTAGGGTAGCAATACTTACACCAGACAAAATAGACTTTAAGACAAAGGTAATAACAAGAAACAAAGAAGGATTCAGTAATCCCACCTCTGGGTATTTATCCAAAGAAACACAAAACAGTACTTTGAAGGCACATGTGAATCCCTATGTTCACTGCAGCATTATTTACAGTAGCCAAGATATGATGGCATCCTGGGTGTCCATCAATGGATGAATGAATAAAGAAGAGGTGGTATATACACACAATAGAATATTACTCAGCCATAAAAAGAATGAAATCTTGTCATCTGCAACAACATAGATAGTTCTAAAGGTTATTGCATTAAGTGGAGTAAGAGAAAGACAAATGTCACATGTAGAATCTAAAGAACACAATAAACAAATAAACATAAACAAACAAACAACAGAAACAAGCTCATAGATACAGAGAGCATTTTGATGGTTGTCAGATTGTGGGTTGGATGGATGGGTGAAGAGGCAAAGAGTTTATGAGGTACAAATTGGTAGTTACAAAACAGTCATGAGGATGTAGAATATAGCATGGGAAATATAGTCAGCAGTATTATAATAACTATGTATGGTGTCAGATGGTACTGGATTTATCAGGGTGATTACTGCATACGTTATATAAATGTCTAATCACTGTGGTGTACACCTAAAACTAATATAATACTGTACGTCAACTATCATTGAAATAAATTTAAAAAATAATCTTTTGAAGTTTAATACTGTATTGTTAACTGTAGGTACTCTGTTGTATAGCAGACCTCTAGAACTTTTTCATCCGGCATAACTAAAACTTCATACCAAGAGAGTAGATCATGTTAAGTGCTCTTACCACAAAACAAACAAACAAACAAAAAAACCCAAAAAGTCCATATGGACACAAGAAAACTTTGGGAGATATTGGATACATCTATTCCCTTGATTTTGGTTGAAAGTATCATGGGTGTTTGCATGTATTTAAACTCATCGAATTGTCAACATTATATGTGTGCAGTTCTTTGTATAATGATTATACTTAATAAAGCTGTTAGATTTTTCTAAAAATAAAAACGTTTTAAAAATTAAAAAAATTATGTACAGGTTTTGACATTTCTTATGTTGTCACAGGATTTCTGTACACATGTATGTATTAAATTTAGTTATTCTCTCTTGATAATGTATCATGCCTATTTGATTATTAGACCAGCCAAAGAATCTTGCGGGTAGAGGAAAGTTTCTTCCTCTCCCACAGAAGCTTCCCACAGAATAGTGAAGAATGCAAATCTCATTTCATTTTATAAAAAATAAAAAAGAGAAAAAAATCATGCTGAACATTGCTGTATGGTATGCCTTTCGATAACTATACACTATGCTAGAAAGGTCTTTTATCAAAATAAATAGGTTTGGGGGCTCCAAAAGTTTCTCATGGATTCTACATTTAGACTCCTGTCCATTAATATTTTCTAAATTTACAGTTTATATAATGCTGTTATTAAAGAGATGCTTTATAAAATGCAACCATAAAGTTATCTGCTTAACTTGTAACCTTTGTATAACTGTCCATGTGCCTGGAATGACCTTGAAAGGATAATCATTGTTTCCATTTACATAATGCCTCAGAAGTCACATGAGTTTCATGCTAATATACTCTCACCTACCTGCTTTTCTGTAGTTAGGTATGCAACTGCCTTTACTTTGTTCCTTTGCCTACATTTAAGGTCATGCTGTCATTTTGTTTTCTATTTGGGAGCTCTTTTTGGGCTGTTTGCCAGGAATTGACCCAAACTGTATATTTTTTGTGTGCTGTTTTGATGTATAATGCTGACTTCTTAATGTTAGTTAATTTTTTTAGGGGTTCATTGGTTATAATCTTGAATTGTCATGTATTATAATTTTTCTCCCAAGAACTAATCTGTAGGAGATCTGTGACGTGAAATGTGATGTAGGTTTCAAATCCATATGTTGGGATGGAATGTGCTCCTTCTCTTTAACCCTGTGATATGGAGCCCAGCAATGCAGATGATCATATAAGGTTTATTGATTTTGTGTTTTTTTCTCCTTGGTCTACCAGAATTTCATTTCTCAATACACATCCAGAGTCATGGAATCCAATTGTCATCGTAAGAAACATCCAAACCTGTAGAGAATTTTTATTAGAGTTTATTTGAGCTGAACTGATGACATCCGCCAGAGAGCAAGAACTTAAATGCTCCAGAGAATAAAAGTTCTGCAGCTTCTTTTATGCATTTGAAATTGAGGAAGGAATATAAGGAAGATTACACAGAAGTGGGACAAAACAAGGCAGAACTGAATTATAGGATAGTCAAGATCATGCTGTTTCTTGAGGGTCATTAAAGCTCATTTCAAAAGTATGTTAACCTAGATGCACAGAAACAACGAACAGGATGTGCTTAAGGCAAAGATGAAACTTTTACTAAAATATTATATGCCTGCGGCATGACCATTCGCCACAACCTGTCCATTTAGGAATTTATGATCTGATCACCCTGTGAGGTTATTTTCCATAGAACCTCTTCTTTTTTCATCCACACAATCCTGGCCTTGAAATATTTATCTTCATGAGCTTTATTCATTCAATATATTTATTAAGCAACTATTACATGCCAGGAAATGTGATAAACTTTTTAGATGTAAGTAGTGGTTCTCCCGAGAAGACTAGACACTATTTCTTTAATTTTTAGATGGATTATGATCCTAATGATATGATTACACCCACTCTATATTATGTTTGCATATATATTCACAGCAGAGTATAATTATCAAAGTATTAGGTTTCTTTTTTTAATTTAAAAATTTTTTTCAATTACAGTTGACATTTAGAATTATATTTGTTTCATTTGTACAGCACAGTGGTTAGACATTTATATAACTTACAAATTTATTCCCACCAATGAGACTAGTATCTACCTGACACCAATCATAGATATTACAGTATTATTGACTATATTCCTTATGCTGTACTTCACATTCCCATGACCATGTTGTAACTGCCAATTTGTACTTCTTAATCCCTTCGTCTTTTTCACCCAGCTGCCTAACTCTATCCCATCTGGCAACCATCAGTTTGTTGTCTATGAGTTTGTTTCTGATATTAGGTTTCTTGAATGGTATTTTTTGTAAGTTTTTTCAATCTAAACTGGAATAGACCATCTTAGTTATTGAGCTAAAGGTTATCCAGAGACTCAGTAACATGTTTCAAAAAAGATATGTAGAGTTCTTCCTCATTAGACTTTATAAAGAAGAATAAACTTTCTTTCATGATGCCAAATACTCTAACAGAAATTGTGAATTTCTTTGTCAATATACCAACTTTATTTTATTTATTTATTGCTTTTTATTGTTTTTTTTTAATTTTTGTTTAACTTTATTTTAAATGGACTTTATTGACCTATAACTTACATACCTTAAAACGCATGCATTTTAAATGTACTGTTTAATGAGTTTTGATAAATTTATATACCCAATTAACTGCTACTCCCATCAAAATATAGAGTATTTCTATTATCCTAGAAAGTTCCCTATGCCAGTTTTATGCAACCCTCCCCATACCCCAGCCAATCACTAATCTGGTCTTTATCATTACAGACTATTCTAAAATATATAAAATAAATGATGGAATATATACTCTTTTGTATTTGGTTTCTTTTACTTTGCATATTTATCTTTAATTCATCCATGTAGCTGTGTGTATGTATGAGCGGTTTGTTCCTTTCATTACTGGGTAGTATTCTATTGTGTGGAAATGCCACAGATTCTTTATCAATTTACATGTTAATATATACTCAGAATATTTTTATTATTCACTTCTATAAATATTTAAATACAAATATCTCTGTGGACATGTGCTTTCATATCAAGTTTGACTTTCGTACATAAAATAAAAACCATATTAAAAAAGCAATAAAAAGTTTGAAAGGAGTATTTTAGATACTAGGCATCTGAATAACTGGTTATAGGCCTAGTTGGGCACTTACTAAAGCATTACTTTGGCAAAGACACAAATACATTTAAACTGTGTTTTCTTCATAAGTAATAAGAGTTTGATTTGGTTATAAAGAAGGATTAACCAGACGATGTAAATGCAATTGTTTTCTCAATTGCAAAGCTTAACAGAAATTAAGCTCATTTGACATAATTTTAATGAAAAAGGACAATGTAAAATTAATTAAGACTTGATATTTATCTCCTTAATAATTTTTTGAAGAACAAATTGGATGATTGTAAAATCTAGAAGTAGCTTTATATAGAAAAATTAAGCACTTCGATGGCATCTTAGCTTAAATGAATTCCTCTTCAGTTAAGATTACACATTTATCTTTGATTAATAAGAAGAACCATTCATCACATGGGAGCTACAGACCCAGCTGTAGAGTAATGCATAAAAATATATTCTTCTTCTGTCATTCAACCAAATTCTAACTTGAGAATAAAATTCTTCCTTATAACTATTCTAGAGAGAATTTTATCTCTTTCCATTCCAGGAATCTTCAAAATTTTTCCCGCTTCTTATTTGAGAGTTTTTTCCTGCTTCCTTTCTGTTTCATTTACTATTTTTAAGTAAGCATTTAAAAATTGTGGTATCAATCAACAACAAATTTATTATACTCATCGATTCTGTTTTCAGAACAGATATGGCTTGTATCTGTTGCATAATGTCTGGAGCTTCACCTGTAAAGACTGGAACATAGGGTCCTAATATCATTTAGGTGCTTCTTTAATCACATGCCTGGTACCTGGGCTAAAATGACTGAAAAGCTGGGCTTACCTGGGTTTTCTTACTGAAACATGGCTTCTCCTTATGGTCTGTGATTCTTATAGCACAGCCTACAAGGGGCTACACTTCCAAAAGCCAGATGTGTATTCACCTCCACTCAGAAGTTATTCAGTGTCTCTGCCAGTGTATTCTAGTGGTAATTAGTGGATCATAAGTCAGTGTTAGTTTTCTATTGCTGCTATAACAAATTATCACAAACTTGGTGGTCTAAAACAACACAAATTTATGAATTCACAATTGTGTAAATCATAAGCCTGAATGCATTTGACTGGTTCCTTTACTCTGGGTCTCACAATATGGGGGAAAATTTGTTTCCAAGCTCATTCAGGTTGCTTGCTGAATTCAGTGCCTTGCAGTTGTAGGGCCAAGGTCCACAACTCCTTGGTGACTTTCAGATCACCTTTATTCGTCATCATATTGCCCCTCCATCTTCAAAAAGTAACAGTTCCTGGAGTCTTTCTTACGCTTCGAATCTCTCTGACTTTCCCTTCATTGCATCTCTTCTCCTGCCTTCAGCTGAATGAAGTTCTCGGCTTTTAAGGGTTCATGTGATTAGATTGGGCCCATATGAATAATCTCCCTATTTTAAGGCTCATACCCTTCTTCTATCTGCAAAGTCCCTGTGCCCTGTGATAAAATATTCACAGGATCCCGGGATTAGAGTATGAATATCTTTGGGAAGGCATTTTACCTACCATGTAAGAGAAGAGGAATTAGACTCCACCCTTAGAGGGGGAATAGTAAGAATACATTTTAGGCAAGCATGTGGGATGGGAGATATTGTAGCCATTTGGGGAAAACACAATGTGCCATACTTTCTTCCTTAGCTTCAATTGGAAACCAGTAGAAGAATACCAGTAGTAAATTCCTAAACAGGAAATGGATCTGCTTATAGTTTTCCTTGAGAAAATCAGGTCTGATATACAGGAAAAGAGCCAGGTGGTTTCTTGTTTATTTCTTGATTTTTTGTTTGTTTGTTTTATCTCCTGCCTTTGAAAACTTTTTACCGTGTATTAGACACCGTGGTGTTTCTTAGATTCTGGATGTGGCCCAGGTGCAAAGAGTGTGGTTAGCAGGCAGCTTCCACATGTCAACAACTTCAAGTTTTGCCTTAGCTGCAGGAAGTCACATATTCTGATGGCACCTCCTTTTTTGGATAGCCTGCATCTGGTGACTGATTATGGTAGATGTATAAAAACCCAATCATTTTGGCCCAATGTGAGATATGCTTATTTCCAGACATCTGCTAGTTTAAGTCATAGTGTGATTTCCTTTTCTGCCCAATTCTGCTAACTCTCCTTTCCCTTCTTAGGTATTGATTTTTAATGAATACATTGCACCCCAAACTTTTCAAATCTGTTTTTGGGTAATCCAATCTTTGAAAGGTGGTACCAGGAAGGGTCTGAGAAAGTAGATGTAACTACCAGCGTTTAGAGCTGCATTAATTATCACCTGGCTGGCCCCCATCACAACAGTGTGGTGGTATATTTGTTAAAACCTTTCAGCAGTGTCAGTTGCCTACACACACACACACACACACACACACACACACACACACACACACACTGGAATTGAGTCCAGAAACCCAAAAGAACAGTGCTTTCTCAAGATACAATATTTTAACACAATGACAACTCCACCAGGAGATGGTGTGAACCCTCTACTGGAAAGGCTTTTAGATCCGAGCCAGATTTTAGAATTAGAACACTTTGATTACAAAGGTGGCTTGTTCCTAAGAGAAACAATCCTGCACTGCCATGACAATTATACTTGAATGAGTTCTCTGGTCTTTCCTTAAAGGAATCTACAGCCATTTAATTGAGAAAGGAGGAAACTCAGATATTATGAGGACAGAAGAACAGAATGTATGAGTGAACATTAACACCTAAAGACCCAAATTATTCTCATGCCCCTTCTTAGCATTTAGGCACATGAGCTCCAGATAATAAATGGAGTACTGACAAAGCCCCGCTTACAGTGAGTTCCCTGTGACAGTGGGCTCATTCCATGGTCATTTGCTATCTAGGATTTAAACACTGGATAGTTGAGGCAACTCCCACATTGTATCCTTGGTCTTTGAGGTAAAAGTTATTATAGTGTGGAGGGACAAGTGGTGGACCTAGAAACTGATTGATTGGGTATACAAATTTATTTCTATGCCATTGAGAAAAGATGATGAAAATCAGTTTACATTCATATGGAATGAATAACAATAATCTTTAGACTTTCACTCTAAGGCTTTGTTAACTCTCCTGCCCTTTCTCATAATAGAGTATGAAGAGATCTGACCATCTGGACATCCCACAGAACATCAGTTTGGTCCATTACATTGATAGCATTATATTTATCAGGCTGAATGAGTAAGAAATGGCAAGTATACCAGAATTCTTGGCAAAATGCATCATTCCAGTGATGCAAATAAACACAGTGATGTTCAGTAAACTTCCTCTTCTGTAAAACTTATAAGGGTCTAGTGTTCCAAAGTGTGCTGGGATATCCTGTTCAAAGTCAAGATAAATCATTATATTTTGCATCTCCCAATATAAAAAGAGAAGCATGCCATCTGGTTGCCTCTTTTGTTTTTGGAAGCAGCATATTTTATATCTGTAGATACTGTTCTGGCCTCAGAGACTGAGAGATCGAAAAGCTGCTGTCTTTGAGTGGGGTCCAGAGGAAGAAAGTTCCTTGTTTTTAAGAAACATAATTCAATATGCTATGTTACATTGGTGGTATTAGTGGTGGGAAAAGATATCATATGAAGTTTTTGGTAATCTCCAGTGAGAGAGTCCCATTGAAGATCCGTGGAGTTCTGGAGCAAGATCATGCCATCTGCACATAAATACAATGAGCACGAGGCAGAAATTGAGACTTTGAGCTTCTGCCCTCACAATACTGGGCTCTACAGTATTTGAGGTCTTGATTCACACAAAGGACACATTTTTTCCAAGGGCCACAGCAAGGTGTCCACTGAATGATAACCCGTGGCTGCTGCTTGGCCACTTTGGGTTTCTAATGTCCAAGGACCAATGGGAAAGAATAGGAATCACTTTCCTGGCAAGAGAAATTGATTCTGATCATTAGCGGGAAATGGAACTACTGTCACATCACGGAACAGAAAGGAATACATGTGAAATTCAGATGATTCACATATGCATCTATTGATAATCCCTTATCCAATTGTGATATAAATAGGTACATCAACCCCAGGCTGAGAAGGGCATGATAACCAGGGACTTAGGCTCATTGGCAATGAGGGTCTGGTTCACACTGCTGGATAAGTCATTGATGTTAGCAGAGAGGTAGCTGGGTGTGAAGGAAACCTAGAATGTACAGTGGGGGAGAGAGAAGATCACAACTGAGTATCAATGTTGGCTCCAAGCATGAATGTTGTGACAGCAGCTGTCATTTGTCTCACTAACCTCTCACTTCTAAGGGTTTCCTCTGAAAGAGAGGCCCACAAAAATGCTTCTCTACTAGGAGTTACTTCTGGAACCATATAAGGAGAAGCAGATGCCAGTGGTACAAAGGGTGAACTGTGATAGATATAAAAATGTACCATCCAGATGCCCTTCAAAGACTGACTGCTATAGGAAGTGTTATCAGCAGACAGCCTCCAGTGTCACTCCTTCGGAATTGGCCTGACCTACAAACTGCTTCACCCATACTGGTAACTGAGCAAGTCAGGTATGGAAGGCCTTGCCATTTTACTGGGCACTTTAGGTGACTTGGGTTTGATTTACCTGTTTACTGTCTCAAGTAGTTAAGGGAAGATCAATAGATACCATGCAGATCACCTGATTTCTCTCTTGAGCCCTATGCTGAATTGGCTAAGGAAGGATTTGTTGGGTTTACATTACAGCTGGATTTCTTCGTCTGCCTCATCTTGCTTATTCCCCCTTCACTCCTTTAATAAACACTTTGCCTACTAAATGCAGTGTCATTGTTTGCTTCTAGAGAACCTAACCTGTAGCATACCAGTATGAAAGTGCAAACCAGACACTGTCTCTTTCTGCCTTCAGGGTCCACATTCAAAAAACAAAACTATGTTTTAATTCCTGCTCATAAAGAATACACAGTATCGTTAAACCAGCAATAAAACAAAACAAGTTAATATGCAATTTCCCATTCCTTTCCTCTTTACACTCTGGTCATCTCTTAAACCATATACTGTAATTTAAAATTGTGGATTAAATCACTCATATGTGGAGGTTTTTTTGCCTTGTTTTTTTTTTTACTTCTATTAGCAAGCCCACCTTTCCAACTGATTCATGTTCTTAATATTTTTTATTCAAATTTAAGAGGTATAATTGACCCCCAGGAAAATTTACTCTTTTTAAGTAAATAGTCATGTGAATTTTGGCAAATGCATACAGTTTTGTAACTCCCACTAGAATCAAGTAGTTAATCTATACCCTCCACTCCTAGCCCTAGGCAAACACTGACTTAGCTTTTTGTTTTATACTGTTTTAACTTGTTCTTTTTAAAAAAAAAAAAAAACTGATTTTTTTTCCCCTTTCTCTTGACATTTTATCCTCCTTCACAATCTTGCCTGGTATTTTTAGGCTGACTCTAATTTAGTGACATCAGGCAGCCCCTCAGGAAATGGCTCCCTTGCTTCTTCGGGAACATTTTATATTCACCTGAGGTGAATTTCTACTGCTGCGTGACATGATGTGTTAATCCACCTTCCATATTACCTGGCTCTGGGGCCTTACCTTCTGCCTTTTCCCATCAGTCAAGCTAGCTCCTTCTTTCTCAGAGTTCATTGCTTTAAGGTTTTCACAGATTCCCCACTTGAACTGAATAATCACATAGAGAGCTCCAGGACTCGTGAAATCAAATGAATTTATGTTTCAACTCTAGTAACTCTGAGTATATCACCTACTTTCTCCCTATAAGTTTTAGATTTAAATAGCTTATTGCTTCATTAAATTCTAAGTCCATTTAATGGGAAACACCTTTACTGCTAGAAATTGATCTAAAAAATTATAAAGAATAAGAAGTTTATTTTTAGATGAGAGAAACTAATCTTAATTCAAGACTTCATCAGACTACACCTGGATGATTAAAATACTCTTCTAAATGATTTCTTACCTCTAATCTTATTCTACCTCAAGCATTTCATCCTTTGCAAGTATTATCTTTCTTTCTGTTAAAATCTTCCAATAAAAGTGAAGAATTATTAGAAAATGAAGGCTAAAGAGAACCATGTATGATATGTGTGGCATCTAAAATAGTATGCAGAGTCATTTAAAATAATGCCACTGTTCCCTGCCCAATTAATATAATAGCTTTTATTTTGCAAAGCCCCTTCAAGAAAGATGTATAGACATTATAATATTTGCATTTCCACTGTAGCAATAATTTGCAGTTCATGTAATGTTTTCCCATTCATCCAGAAGTAAGTGTAAAAGAAGAATGTGATTTGGAATTTAGGGGAATCATATGTTCTTGTACCTTTCCATAGTTGGAGAAAAGAAATGCAGGTATGCAATATTATTTGCCCTTGTAGATGAAAAAGGGGTTCTATGAAAAGAAAACCTCACGGGGTAATCTGATCATAAATTCCAAACTGGGCAGGTCCTGGTGGGTTCTCATGCCTCAGGCATATGACTTCTTTAGTTAAAGGCTTATTTTTGCCTTAAGCAAGCCCTGTTCATTGTTTCTGTGCATCTAGGTTAACAAACCTTTGAAATGCTGACCCTTCCTTCTAAAACTGACCACCCTCAAGAGAACACATAATATTAACTTATCTTTTAATTCAATCCCCTCCTTGTTGTTTACCATCTTTATGTAATCTTCTTTATATTCTCTCTGCAAAACTGTCATTCTCCAGAGCACTTGGGATCTTCCTCCCTGGTGTATTCATCAGTTTTGACTCAAATAAACTTTATAAAAATTCTCTACAGGTTTCTTACAATAACACCTTATTGAACCATAACATCTTTTATTAAGAGTTTTCAAATAAGAATCCAAGGAGGGCAACCTATAAACTCTATAAATCAGGATTGGATGAAATTAATCATCTGCTATTATTTCTTAGAAAACATTTGGTTTTCTCATTGTTGTTTAGAATAATAAACAGCTCACAAACCCATTTGTTCTCAGTCCCAATTAATTTAATTTGAACAATTATGCTCAAATTTCTTATTATATTTCCTAAATTACAAATATAATTAGCCTTACTCTTGGGTTTAGATTTATTATTTTTTTACAGATGGAAATATTATAATATTCCGGGTAAATTTTCAAACAAAGCTATCCCTATATCTTCTCTATCTAATATTATCTCATGAATATCATTTTTATATGTGCACTACTGGGTAATAATTAATAGCTATCCCTTACAAATTGAAACTTGAATAGATGACTAGTCGATATACTTGAAAGTAGAAATACTTGCTTGCAATTATATTTTAAAATAATTCTCCTGACTTTAAATAGGTGAGGTCTATTCTGTGCTTTTTACCAGCCACATCCATATAATCTCGAAAATAGAATCACTAATTCAACAAATATCTATTGAGGGTTTTTATGTGCAACAAAAATGGAAACAATAGACATTTCGTGAGTGCTCACTACATATTAGGAACTATGTTAAAATGTTACATACATTACCTAATTAATCTTCATAACAAACACAAGAGAAAGATTTAACTCCATTTTGCCCTTAAGGAGACAGAAGCATATAAATCTTAGAGACTATGCTCAAGTCACATAGCAAATCAGTAACATCCAGTCTACTGAAGCTTATGAGTCTAGAGTTTGTGCTATTACTCAGTGTGTTATAGCACTTGGATCTTTTAGACTAGCTACAAAGATGAATGAGAAATGGCCTTTGCTTCAGAGAACATTACCACCTAGTAGATTATCTAGTTAAAACATTTATATAAGTAATTATAACTCAAGATAAAAAATAACAATAAAAACTAAAATAGGGGTCCAGATCAAGTAGGATAGCAACCCAGACTAGAGTGGAAGGAGCAACTTCTTGTGGTTGAAAGAACCAAGGATGGTTTCTTATAGGAGAGAAAGGTAGCAGAGTACAATAATTAAAAGCATTAGCTACTTGGATTTAAATCCAAGCTCTGCTACTTATTAGCTGCATGATCTTGGACGTCCTTTAGGAACTCAATTTTTTCAGCTATAAAGTGTAAATAATAATAATTGTTTTATAGCATTATTGTGAAAATTAAAAGAGTCAATATTTAGAAAGCAGATAGAATCATGCCTGGTACATATTGAGTATTATTTGTCTATTTGCTTAAAGATAACATTTTGAATAGGATCTTAAAAGAGAGGAGTAAATTGCCTTTTAACATTGAGAAAAATGAGATGAGAAGAGGTAAGGATTAGCATTCTTTGTAAATTTAGATCTTCCAAGTCACCATGGAAGTTATTATGATTTAAATTTTAAAGATTCTGAGACTCAGAGGGGTAATATTTACACCCAAATTCATAGGACACATGTAATTAAAACAATTCTAATTCATAGCATCTAACGATTTGCAAAACTAACTCTGAAGTTCTCCGTATCTACCACAGCCTTTAACTGAGCCTATTTCTTTCTTTATATTCAACCTGTCACTAGGACCTGCCATTTGTACCTCCATAATCTTTCCTGAATCCACCTTTTCTTCTCATTTCTAAATTTCTTTGCCTCTCTACTCCCTTTAAATTATTCCTGTAAACTTCTTTCTGTCTCTCTGTTTCTCTGTCTGTCTGTCTCTCTCTCTTTCCAGTTCCCCCAAACTCATTTTCATTTGAAAGAACAGATTTGAATCTGTTGCTTCACAGATCATATATTCAAAAGCCTCACAATACCAACAGAATGCAATCTGCATTAAAAAAATAAATAAATAAACATCTGTGTCTAATCTCTCACAGAATGACTCTAGCTCTCTGAGCCAAATCATTCCACTTTGCACATTCTTGGCAGTCTGATATATCTGTTGTGCTCTCTGTCTGCTGTCTAGTCAACCTTTCCTCTTGACTATTTTTATAACATGATGTAATCAACTTTTCTAATAGTCTCTGAATTCTGGAAAAAAGACTGAATGAATCCACGATGAATCTATGACAAAAATAAACAAAATGGACACAGTGACCACAGCCCCAAAGGCTTAAATAAAAGACTAGAAACTTAAAAGGAGACATCTTCAGGAGAACTGTAAAAAGTAGAGGATTTTTTTTTACCTTTCCCCGACCTTTCATTTGAACACTATGAGGGTTTGGAGAAGTACATTTGTGAGGGCACTTGGAAATGTATGTGAACTTAGAAACACAGAAATCTACCTCTATTTCTTGCTTGCAGAAGTCTGGATCTTGGAGCTGGTGAAGAAACTTGGACAACAGGGAAGAGAGAGAGTATGCTAATTTCTGAATCTGTACATCTGCCATTTACTAAATCAAAGAAACATGAGATCCCCTACAAGGCAATCAGATGCCAGGGAGTGTACCTAGGTTTGAGTTGTTTCAAAGGGACCCTACTTAAAAAGTTCTATGATATACTTTTAGGAGATGGAAGCTGAAGAAAGGTAGTAAGAAGTCAGCCTGCACATTTGCCCACATAAGGAAACTGAGAAAATTTACTTAAGGCTGGATTAAACAGCCCCGTTGAGTAAGACTTTTGCCTACTTTTTTCTAAACTCTACTCCACCCCTGGCAGTACATACATAGAAGAGAGAGAAATAAGTAAAGGAAGATCAAATCAATTACTTCTTCACCAGAGCAGGTTCCTAAGAAAAAAAAAGTAGGCTTAAATTAACAAAAAAGGAGAAACTTTAATTTGAATGAGATAGAAGTTTAATCTAAGATAGAGTCAGACTTCTTAATTTTTAAGAGTGGTGTCAAAGTGATGCAGGACAGGGCAAATTCTTCCAAGTAGGGGAGGCCAAGCCCTGCACAGAGAGAGAAGAGGGTTCTTGGCAGAGTGTAAGAAAGTATTCAAACATACACCAAAGTCAGAGTCCAAAGGCAAGTTTACTAAGGAAGGGGTAACATTCCACCGACAGAGAGACCATGGTCATCTCTCAGAGGCTAAGAGTGAGAGAGCCTGAGAGAGACTCGGTTGGACTGAGACAATAGAGAGAGATGGGGACGATGAAAAGACAGAGTAAAGGCACTGAGAGGGACTCAGTGTGGGAAATTTAGGTTATATCATTCTTTAGTTCCTGTGAGTTATAATTTAAAAACTTTGTTTATTCATTTCCCTTTGATATGGACATACAATAAGGATAAGAGTATGTGGTGTAAAAAGGTAAGAATATGAAGCACGAAAGGCCTGCTGGCAGGTCAGCCTTTAATGGTTTTATGATTTTAGCCATAGGGAATGAAATATTTTATTCTGTGTATGGCTCCACTTAAAGACTCTGTTTTTCCTGTTTTCCCTTCAGGGTATTGGGGAAATGGGTTGTTAGCAATCTCGGCAGAAATCCTCCTTTGTTCTGCAGGTATCCTTGTGGTCTGGCTGCAGGGCTGATCTGGAGGATATTGCAGTCTCTGTTTATTGCTTGACTTAACATTTTAGTTCTCTCGTTTCCTCCCTACATTAAAAGTTACAGGATCTTCCTGAGATGTCATTAACTGGGAGAGTATCTCAGAAATGATGTATTTTACAAGATAAATAAAATATATAAAACAATGTATTGTTTGTTCAATCAAGTTTTGCTCATTTAATAAACATTTATTCATAGATTTCTTCCCAACAGAATCCAAACTTGCTTAAAATACTACCATTTAAAAATGGAACCAATCAAAAGAATAGACTCATTAAATTCTACACTTTACATCTGTCTTAATCATTTTGCAGTTCAACTCTTTTGAAGTAGTTACTTGTACTATTCATCTCCACTACCTTCATCACCTCCCTCCAATATTCCTCAATGCTGTGCACTCTGTTTATCCAACCTCCCCTTAGCTGAAGCAACTCTTGATGCCTTTCGTTTTCTAAATGCAATGGATATTGTTCAGTGGTTTTATTTGATATCTCACTAGTGTGTAACACTTGACAACTCTCTCTGTGAAAAGCTCTTCCATTAGCTTCCATTACACTGCACTCTCCTAGTTTCCCTGCAGATTTTACCCAGGCATTTCAGTCTTATAAGATCATTCTTTTCTACATACAATTAGATGTAGAAGTTTCTTATGGCTTGGTGCTAGGACATTTTTATTAAGAAACAAGACTCAGAAAGATTCTTTTACCTTCCTCCCTTACTTTATATGCTCTTCTTCGATAATTTCATTAATATTTGCAACCTTACTTATCATCTATATGTCAATGTTGTTGTTTTTTCAATCTATTTTAAGTTAACAACTTAAAACATATATAGTTATCAACTTACTGGATATTTCCAGTTAAATATCTCAAATGCACCTCTGATTGTAAATGTTCAGAACTAATCTCACACTTTTTAGCCTCTAATGTGTCTCTTCCAATGTTCCCTATCTCTGTATATAGTAACACTATTCATTCATATTCATTCACTTCAATAAGCCACAAATTTTTAAATCTTCCCTGACATCTGCTTGTCAACCTTCATATCTACTCTTTTATATACACACTTTTCTTTATTTTCAGTGGAATTTACCCTATTTCATATTTTTTCTGCACCATTTCATTTGTGCCCCCTGGCTGATCTCTCCATTTCTACATTGCCCTCCTCTAATCTACTTTCCATAAGGAAGCCAAAGGACTTTAAAAAAAAAACTAAAAGCAAGTAATACACTACCCTGCATAAATCTGTTTATTGCTTCCATTTCTCTTAGAATAATTACAGTAAAAAACTCTTTATATGTATTTTGCAGATGTTGTTGCTAATTCCCTATGTAATATTTATTTATTCCATTTTCCTTAATAACATAACCCCTATTTTATTTGGTGAGGTGGCAATACGCTCAGCTAAAAACTGTAATTTCTAAACTTCCTTGTAATTAAGTGACATTGTGTGGCTGAATTCCTGCCAATGAAATGTAAAAGGAAGTTCTTTAGGCTGTGTCTTCAGTGAAGGCTCCTTATTAGGGCATAGACCTTTTTGGTTTCCTCATTTTTCCTTTATCTTCCCTGGACTATAGAAAGAATGTATGGGAGTTTAAGAAGTCATCTTGAACCATAAAATGATACAAAGATAAGTCATAACCTAGGGATGTTGAAACAAAAAGATAGTAGATAACTGTCAGATCAGGCCAGGACTTCCTACTTCCGTACCTTTTTCTTTTCTTTTTATGAGAGAAAATTAAACTTTATCTTTTTCCTAAGCTCTTGTTGTTTCTGAAATGAGATACCAACAGCCAAGTGCAATTCTTAATTGCTGCCATAATCCTACTGTTACTGGAGAGTGGGGTCCTCTCCCAGCATGCTGTCCAGGTTCTTGATGTCTTGAACAAAGAATTGAGCAAGACACCGAAATATAGTAGAAAAGAAAAGTGTTATTAGAAAGGAAAGTACACTTCCAGACGTGGAAGCAGGCCTGAGCAAGATAAGCATGGCTCAAAAGGCCTGGTAACAAAGACTTCAGGGTTTTTATTCCTTTTTGCTATGAGTGGTTACTTAGAGTGGGCTTCCTTAATTGAGAACTAAGATGGACAGGACTCAGTGATTTATCATTTTGCTTTCTACGCATGTTTGTTCCCAGAATTCAGTCTGTTATAATGACATTAATGAACTTCTGGGCATATGCATCATATTATAATGATGGTATAATGAGGCTCAGGTGAGTTGAAGGTCGTTGGGGGTCTTCATTGCACAGGTGTGAGTGACTGGCTTAATCTCTGCCTACTGGTTTCTTATTGTGAGTTAAAAAAATGCCTTCTGGCTTGCTTAATTGTGGGCAGATTAGGGCAGACTCTTTCTAAGATAGGATGACCTCAGTGTCTTTGCAGGCAGACCTGAAATCCCCTAACTAACTTTCCTGCTTACCTCTTTTCTAAGAGCCATGAACCCCCTTATTATCAGTATGGATGTTGAGGGACAGGAGGTCTCTTCTTCCATATCTGCTTCCTGCTGAGAATGGCCGTAGTCCCTGCCTACAGGGATTTCATGGAGCTCTTTCCCTTCCTGCCTCAGTCAGGGTGGAGTCTTGGGTTTCCTGCTAAAGTGCCACCTCAGTCCCTAGACAAGGAAAAGAAAATACAAACTCGTTATTTAAATCATGCATCTATTAATTTCTATTACTGATTTGCCTATTAAGTGAGTAAAGAGGAACAGGATTGTTTAATATATTTCTTAAAGAGTAAAAAGAAAGACCTTTGGCTTAAAGTCCGCCCCTACTGCCCCCCCCCACCACCCCCGACCCTGCCACACACACAGACTCTAAGGGCCCTGCCCGGTTTAACACCATTTCAGCTTAGACCTTTATCAATAGCCAGAGGATCTGAGTCGCCAGGGCAATTATCAAGATTTGAGGGAAAGGGCCTCTTTCCTAAAGAAAGGGAGGAAGAAAAGTAGGTTTACTAAAAAGATTAACTCTGCAAGAGATGTCTCATTTCATTTCCTGCTAAAAGATTAAGAATTTTATAAGTGATGTCCTGTCTCACTACCCTACCTATAGAAGTAGAATTATATCATTAACCTGGGACACTTCTGAGAGTGTGAAGTGCAACGTTAATTACTAATTATTATCATTATTTATTATTTACATTAATCTTGAACTATTTTAGGCAACTGGAATATATGTTCAGCCAATTTATAAAGCCCTATGTGATCTATTGAACTTCATCTCTTGCCACCAACCTCATGCTCAGTACATATCATTAATTACCTTTCATTTCATGGACCATGTTGGATTCTTTCCCATCTTGAATCTATGCTGCTCCATCCTCTAATTTGCCTCCCTTATCCTCCAGAACGCAACATTCAGATCTCAGCTCAAATATCGTTTCCTAAGGGATCCAGACTAGTTTATTTATTTCTGTTCTATAACATGTATCTTTCGTACACAGTGTTTATAGCAGTTACCGTATTAAATTATACATTATGTGGCAATTTGATCAAAATCTGCCTTCTCCCTAGGTGTCAGGTTCATAAAGATACTGATGGTGTCTGTCTTTTTTTCTTAATGTCCTCAGTGACTAACATAGAGACTGACAGAATAATACTTAACATACCTTGTGCTATTTGAAAGAAACCAAAATTTTGCCACCCTGAAGCTCCTTTTTGAGATATCGATTTAAAATCATTTATTAAGAAACAAGACTCAGAAAGAGATCCTGCCTGCGATTCAGAAAGAAAAACCTGCTTTAAGAAGGGAGCCTAGGCTTAGCCTCCTTAAGAAAATTCACCCTCGCTTTAGTCAGGAAGACTCAGAGCCTGTTAGCTAGATACCCCTGTGTCTCATTGTTTCTGAGGTGCCCAGCAAGACTTTTCGGGCTCTTCTTCAACTACCTGTAAACTGCCCATTCTCGCTTCTAAAATCTAATACCTCTCTCTCCTCATCCAATTTTTTCTTTCTCTCAAACTGTCTTATATACCCAATGTTGCCTCACTGTTTTTGGAGTTTTCATGCTTATGTAAATTCCTCATGTGTATGTATTAAAATGTTGATTTGCTCTTGTTAATCTGTGTTTATTAATTTGATTATTCACCCATCTAGAAAACTTACAAGATGTGAGAAAAAGTATTAATTTTTTTGTCCCCACAATATCTAAAGAATGGTATGTGGCATCTTTCTAGTCCCTATAACAACTTAGTATATATATAGTCACTCATATTTTCCCATTGTTATTGAAATAACCTGTTTCATTATATAAATCCATGTTTTCATCTCTTCTCCTGTTTTCCTTGGTAGTAAGAGGCTCAGGTAAAAAGATTTTTGAATACTTCATCACTGGTTACCGGTAAACAGGGTAAATACCAGATGCTTACTGTGATTGATCTAGATTTCAAATGTGAATAAAAACCTAATAAAGATTAAAGCAGGAAATTTTAAAATAACTCAAGCATATACAATATAATTGAAGTCGAATTTACTAAGAAGTTCAGTTAGATGCATAAAATTAACAACAGTTTTATTTAAGGAAAGTATATATAATTATGATTGGTTTTGGGCAACATATTTCTTTTCCATGTGAAATTTATAACAATTCACTAAGTTACAAGTATGTTCTTTGTTTATTCTTTTTTGTTTTATTTTTTTTTATTTTGTTTATTTCTTGGTCTTCACCTACATTCTTCTTAAGTGTCTCAATTTTTTTGTTTCTCTTTTTGTCTCGGCAGATCATCTTCATTGGTAATGCTTCTGTCTTTTACTCTGTTTTCCAGGAGACTTAGCTATTCTAATCAAATAGCTCAATGTTCATTTATTTTCATTACACAAAGTTTTTTTCAGTGCTTACTATAAATTCTTATATGTTAACTTTAATTCTATATTTTACTTTTGTTTCTACTCATGCCTTCGTTTGTCTCCTTATTTACCGCTGATATGAATTTCCACTCATCCTATGCTGCTGGTTTTCGCATTCTTTTGAATTTTGTTTTTTTCTCTCAACTAATTTGCTGGTCTATCTTCAGAGATTTTTTGCACAACAGGAAGAGCTGCTTACATAACAGGAGATTCAAAATTAATCTCTTAATGTTGTATTCTATACATTTCACTTTTAAAACAGGGATTCCTAACATTTTTGGTGTTGTAATAATTTGTTGATCTGTTGAGGCCTATGGAGTCCTTCTTTCTCAGAGTTACATGAATGAAATGAAATGCACAGGATTATTAAGGTAATGCATTATTTTGGAATATGTTTACCAAAATATTTAAAATTAAACAGTAATATATGCATGTGTTTATTAATACATTACATAGAATAACATAGCAAGGATCCAATAATTGCCATATCCTAAAGTAGTTATAAGCTTAAGAATATTTCAAAATATCTGCAATAACTCATATGTAATATAAATAAATCTATGACTTTGTTAGTGTCAAAGTTGAAGATACTGCTGTGGTTTATGGTTTAAAGACAACACTTACTTTAGTCAGAGATTAATAAAAATTAAGTATATATTTTTGATCCAAGTTTGCTGACTCATGAGTTCTACCCATGGATCTTATGCGGGGGACCCACGAATTCTATCTAAGGACCCTAGGTTAATAATTCCTGCTTTAAAGCATGTTCAATCTATAGCAAGCAGCTATGCAAAAAAAAAAAAAAAAAAGCATTCTTTTTTAATATTATATTTGAGATTAATCATTCTAAGGATTGAAGCCAATAACTGGTTCTTAAAGAATTTGTATTCTGAAATAGACAGATATGTAAACAAAGTATAAAACTAGATATAAAACTAGGCTGTTATATGTTGTATTAAAAATTCTCTAAGTGTCAAGTGGAAGAACAATGGAATAGTAGAGACTATTAAACAGGCAACTATATTATATATTCAGACTTGCTTTTTAAGATGTGAACGTTGGCAGCATTATAAAGAACAATATTATTTGGAGACTACTGGTGATAATCACAATGATGATGGGGATGATGATGATAATGGTCTGTGTGTGTGTGTATTGTAGGAAAAGTTTGAAAATGTAAGAGAATTAGGAACTGAGAAAATTCTCAAGATTTCTACTTGGATTATTACATAAATAGTTATGTTGCTTGCTCAAATCAAGCATGTAAGAAATTCTGATTTAACAGAATAGTTATGCATTCCTTGTTGGAAATGGAAAATTGAGGCATCAGGTAGAAATGTCCAACGGGTAACTGGAATAACAGAAAGAAACAGGACAGCATTTAGAAATCAGAGATTTTAATCACAAGAAAGGATGAGGTTACCAAGGAAAGTGGATCGAGAAAATATAGAAGAGGCTTAACAATGGAATCATGGAAAAAGCTGTGTATTCAAGAGGTAGCAGAGGAACCAAAAACTCTTAAATAAGAAGTTCTCATGGAGGGAATTTCTTATCAAAGAAAAATTTTACTTTGGTCCTTTTTTTAAAGAAAAATTCAACTTAGTAAATTTTAAAGATCTTATTGGCTGTTTTCAATGATTTGTGAATCAGGCAGCATCCAATCTAGCAGACACGTGCTTTGAGGGGCTGTGCAAAATAAAAGACTTCTATATACAGGAAAGAGTGGGAACAAGAAAGTTATAGTAGGCAAAAAAGTGATATGGTTATTGCAATGTTACTTCCCTATAGGGGATGGCAGAGGTCTATCAGGAAGATTAACTAACTCATGCTGATCATCCAATTCCTGATTGAGTGCTTTATGATTCCACTTCTGGGAGAGCTGAAACTGTAATTAAATCTCAGTTTGGGCTTAGCATAAATAATTCCATTTTGGACCTGTTGTCTTGTTTTCAATAACTCTTTACTATTCACTCTATTATATCATTTTTTCTTTTATCCCCATTCAATGTTCACACTTTTTATTGTAAAAGAATATTTAACATTATGTATACTTACAATTATTTTTAATTCTTGAAGAAATGTACAGATATTCCACAATCAGTTTGTATTAACTTCATGTCTCTGTCTCAAAGATATCATATAAAGATTTTCATTATATTCTTACAGTATAGTCTCTGCCCATTTTTTTAAAAATATATTTTACCTTTTCTGGTCAATTTTAGGCAATATATTTATGGTCTAAGATTTTCCCTCCAGACACTACTTTATCACAAAACTATAATGCTTTATTAGTCCTCGTTTGCATTTACCATTAAAAATAATAATGCCATAAACCCTTTTTCTCTAGTTGTAGCTTCCTTATATTTTCCCCTTTCATTCTACTTCCCAACAATCTTCTGTCATTGTGAAAGATAAATTCATTTTCTTTGGTGCACTCAAAAATAGGGGTTTTCAGGTCTTCCCACATGCTTCTTATTACAGGAAAGTTAATATTAGCATGAATCAGATGATTAAGATTTGAGAAACAGAAACAACAAAAAAAATCTTTAAAAATGTTCCTATAACATCTTAAAGGTGTTTTAAATGTTCTATTAAAGTAGCTATTATCTTTTTAGATCTATCAATGTCTTTTGAAATATGTCATATAATATCCTGAGTTCCTGTATTTTCTTAATCTTTATATTATTTCAACTTTTGTCTCTTATTTCTAGAAGTTAGCTATTTTTATTAAATCTTTTTATCTTCTTAAATGTGTAAAGTTACCCACACAAAAAGTACATAAAACATAAATGTGTACAGCTTCAAATTATTAAAAAACGATCAGCAATTAAACAGGTGAAGAGAATATTTAGAGTTCCCCAGAAGTTTCTCATTTGCTGCTTTCCATTTTTCACTCCCTCCATTTCTTGACTTTTATATAAACATTTCCTCATTTCATTGTGTAATTTCAATACTCCATAAATATATTCCTAAGCACTTAAATTTAGTTTTTTGCTATCTTAAAACCTAATATAAATTTAATTCTACAGTTTGTATTTCTTGTGTGTTAATCTTCTCTTGTTCAGCATTGCTTTTATAATTTCACTAACAATATTGCAGGCCCATTCACTTTTTTTCACTTTGATTCTATTGTATGAATGAATCAAAATATATTTCTCTATTTTGCTATCGATGGATTTTTGGTTTACTCCGACAATGCTGCCATTAACATTCTTGTGACTATTTCCTACTGTACCATATGGTCACAACACTGATGGCTAAATATATATGAATAGACTTGCTTGCCCTGGGCTTTGCATATTTTCATTTTAATAGATAACAATTTCAGAGTTTTTTTTCAAAGTAGTCATACTACTTAATATTCCCAGGAGCATTGTATAAATTTCTATTACTCCAAATTCTAACACTTTGTATCATCAGACACTTTTATTATTTCCATTATGTTGCTTGCATAGTGATATTTCATTAAGGATTTAATTTAAACTTCCCTTATTTATAATGAGGTTGCATCTTTTCATGGATATATTGGCCAATTATAAATTTTCATTTGTGAAGTTTCAGTTCCTCCTCTTCCCATTTTTCTTTTGGGTCTCCTTTTTCTTACTGATTTCAGGCATTTCTTATGTGTTCTGGATATCAACCTTTTGTCAATTACATATGCTGTTAATTTTATTCTCACATTATGTGATTTGCATTTTTACACCTCTAATGATACCTTTGATAAACAGAAGTTCTTAATTTTAATGTAATCGAATTTATAAATCTTTTTTTATTATTTAATTTTGTGACCCATATTAGAAATATCTCTCTGCTCTAATATCATAAAGATGTTTCCCTTTACTATCTTCTAAGAACTATATTGTCTATTGTTTTCTCTTACACATTTAGTTCTACAAATACCAGTTGTGCGAAGTAGGGTCCAATTTCATTTTCTACATGAATACTCAGTTGTTGGAGGGCTATTGATGCACTGCTATGCAAAGCCATCTTTGTCATATGCCAGGTGTCTATATATCACTGTGGTTGTTACTCAGTCCTCTATCCTATTGATCTATTTCTATATCTTTGGGTTGATACCACACTACATACTTTTAAATGGCATGAAATATTATTATTAGTTTATAAGTCAATGTTAACTTAGTTTTTTCACATATTTACTAGTTCCTGTGTTCATTGTTTTTTTCCTGCATTGCTAACTTGTTGTCAACAGGTAGAATTTCCTTTAGCATTAGTCTGCGAGTTGTGAATTCTTTCATTTTTACTTTGCTTGAGAATGCCTTTATCTCATGGCACATTCTAACAGGAGATCCTTTCAGATGGAAAATATTTGGTTTAAGCATATTGATAAATTATTCCACAACTTTTTAACTTCCTTTTTGCTATTGAAGAGAAAACTGTCAATCTGTTGCTACTTTTCAACAATAAGAATATTGTCATTATTTTTTTGATGTTCTAAAGCATGTATTTGAAATAGTTTGTATAATTTTAAAATTGTCTTATGTGGCAATTGTGGTCCAAAACACATGGTCTACATAGATCTAAAATTTATCCACTCTTTTCTAATAAAACATTCACACACATACCATTAATCTCTTCTTTAGTGGAAGTAGATAAAAATTGAATCTATATTCCGGAGATTTTCTTATTCTTTGTTTATCGTTGAAACAAAGAGCAAATTCTTTATGCATTATGCCCATGTCTTCTTTCATCAGTTATAGATAATAATTTGACACTTAATTTTATCACAAAAGAGTCTATGAGTTAGGAAGGACAGATGTGGCTGTCACCATTTTATAGGTAAAAAAAAGAAAGCACTGAAGACTAAAGTTATTGATTCATAGTAATCTATTAAAAGATAATTCTGGGACTAAAGTTCAGATTTTCTAAACTTCTAGTCCATGAGTTTTACTATCCTTTGAAGAGAGTAGATAGTAGAAAAGAAACATTGTGTAAATTAATTATTCAATTTATAATTTTGACATTTTTTCTTTAAATAACAATTGAGAGGATGAGAATTGTTATTTCCCAATACTTGAACAAGCCAGGGCTCACCTAATACATTGTTTATCAGTCTATAATGATAAGTGTTTTATTGTTTGATAGAGAGTCTAAAGGGACACTCCTTAGGAATTTTAATTATGTAAAATAACTTTAGCTACTAAGGCTTACTAACTTTTACCAAAATCAAATTAACTTAATAGTGATTAAACATATATAGTTATAACTCTTATTACGCTATATCTTATCAGAATTGCATTTTAAGAAATGTAAATTTGAGAAATAGAATATTAAAAATATGGCTTTAAGAAAGGTTGCTATAAATAGTCCATTAAATTTGCTTTCTCTTAAAATTTACATCATCATTTTCATGCAACTTAGTGACACAAACTGATATTTTTATGAATATTTCTACTGGAAGACATAATTCAATTGGAAGTTTTTAAATTAGGGAAACTGAATTTTCAGAGTAATTTCTTCTATTGCATGAAATATAAGAAAAGTAAAGTTGTATTTTCATATAAAGTTGCATTCTTATTATTTAAAATAAATAAATCTAAACTCTTGAGTTTTGACATGAATCGCCTTATAAATAAATGTCTAACAACATTAAGCACGATATTTAAAGGATTGTTTTTAGCTTAAGTTTTGTTAATGTCTACTTATTTCCCAGTGAGATTCTTTGATAAAAGCTCATGTGAAGACAGTAAGAAAGCCCTGCATTGAAAATCTATTGAATTGGAATTATTTTGAAACAATATTACTATTTCCTTAAGCCTGGGACAATTTAAAATCAGTATTATATATAATTACAATCCATGTTTTCTGGAATCACCTGGATATATTCATATTTTTTTCAAAATGAGATATATGGTGATAATTGCTCCTCTTTTGAGAACACCTATTATATAAAACACAATTCTAAAAAAATATTTGTGGAACATTCTTGCACAGTTTTCTCCATAGAGAAATTATTGCTTATTTCACTTGACATAAAGCAAAGTATGTTTAAATAGAAGTACCAATTACACATTTAAATATTTCATGTATTTAACTTCTTGACAAGGTGTAAATAAAAGACCTTAGGTTTTAGTAACTAGAAATTACTGGCAAAGGAAGATTAATCATAAATTAGAACAATATTAATTTACAGTATATATCAACGGGAAACTAAGTCAACATACAAACATTCAACTGCAACCATTTTCATGAAATAGTTTACTGTTATATCTTGTGAAATGATTTTCAAAAAAGATATTCAAGTAATGGATACCATATCACAAAGTAAATAATTGTTAAGAGTTGCTCATCACCTTTCATTCAGATCAATGTGTTCCTGACACTACAATGTTACAATTACGTTACTATTTTTTAAATAAAATGTCATTAACATTGTAATAATCTTTATTAATGTTTAAAATTTGATTTAGCCAATCTTTTGCATATTTACCTACTTTCACTTTTTCCAGCCTTTGTACATGTTTATTTAACACCTACTATAGATTGTTCTTATTTTGAGGGTCTAGTATTAAATGAGATAGATAGGATACCCTTGTCCTTGAAATTTCACTAGTCAACACAAAAATAAATAACTGCTAAGGTGGAAAAAAGACAATATGATAGAAAATGGAAGGATGAGTATTAGATGTGGGAGAGGAAATATTACAAATATTATAAATTAGAAATCATTTTCTGCAAAAGAGGTGACATGTGAAATGGACTTAAATAACAAGACAGCAGTGCGATAGGAAGGATTTATAAACTTATTTTTCATTTTGTGTTGTGTCAAGAGCCTTTGAGACTCATGGACATGGACAATAGACTAGTGGTTACTAGAGGGTAAGGGGATGGGAGAGGAGGGAGGTAGACAGTGTAAATCAGGTCAAATATGTGGTGACAGAAAGAAATCAACTATGGGAAGTGAACACACAGTGTAAATATATATATATATATATGCCTTACTGTTAAAGTATACAGCTGAAACTTATTGGATTTCATTAACCAATGTCGCCATAAAAAAAAATTAAAAAATAAAAAAGAGCTTCTGAGTAAAACATATGATATAATATCATCTGATAGAATAGACAATACAAAGTAGACAAAGTAAATGGACAAAACTAGTTTGGGTTTTATAACTTTGGGGGTAAATGTCGTTCATTGTATGAAAGCATATGTCCTTTAAACATGCTGAGAAGGCCCTTATTGAATGTTATTATTTCTTCCTTTATGTAGCTTTACTTGTTAACTAAGCCTTACTACGAAATAATATCCTGTGCAAATCTTGAGCATTGGTACTAGTTTAAATTTCTAATTTTTTCCCCCACAGGAAAATCCTTGGATTATTGAAAGATAGTGTTCATATATCCTTCATCAAATCTTGTCTTTATCCCAGCAAAATTCTGTTTGCTTTGACAATTCTTATGGTATGATTTTTAAGCCTTCCTCTGAAAACACACATTTATAAAGGTTTCTCTTGAATGTGGGGCCCAGAGCCTAAGAATGTGTGCCAAATGGCATGGGCGGTGCAGAGCTGTAGAATCAGAAATACTGTCTTTTGTCTAGCCCTGGTCTGTTATCTTTTCAATGCTGCCTTCCTCCCAAAATTTGTAAGGGTATTTGGGGGTAAGCATTGTTAACATAGCATTGTTGGTGTGCATTAAGTTGTAATCAACTATACCTATTTGGTTTTCCTTTGCGTAAACTGCAATAGTCTTATTTCTCCTATGTGATGTTTCAATTGATTTTTCAAATATAAAACCCACATAGATCAGTCAGGGTTCTTACAAATAAAAAATAAAACAGAACCATTGATTTCTGAATTTTTAAGCAGCAAAATAAATATGTTAAAAAGGTATTGAGTACCTCACAGTCTCTATTTTAGGGGTAGAGAATCAGACTTGGAGGTTACGCAGGTGGGAATGTGGTTCCTCATTTTTATGTCCCTGAAGCTAAGTGTGAAGTCTGGTTATAGCTCTGAATGATGTTTTGAAAAGAGTATCCGGCTTCTGTATTGAAAAGTAATTTCTGCTTCTCAACAAATCTCATAAGGTAGAGAATTTCCCAAACATGGAAATGAGGTTCAGAAGACAACAGGTACAAAGATCAACAATGTCCACTACTTCACTTTAAAAATTTAAAATTTATTCTAAAATTGCTATGGAGCCATTCCTTTTTATTTGAATAATAAATCTACAATGTTACTTACTATCTTCTTATAGTTTATTAAATAACCTTACCAATTAATATTAAATATAGAAAGATTTGAACTTCCAAATATTAACTTTTAAAATTAGCTAATGCACACAAGTTCATATCAAATTTGAAAAAACAAAATTCTTGTTAGGAAATTGCTATTTTCATACATTTAAGCAATAATTATTTAATATATTTGAGAATCCATTAATGTTATAACAGCATGACAGCTTTAAGATATTTAGATTCCCTGATTGTAAAACAGGACTACTCAAAGCAGGGTCAATGCTTTTGTATATGACAATTACTTAGGGTTGTTAAAATGCATATTTTTAATCCCTATTTCGAACCTATTAATTTATAATCTGGGTTAGGTCCCAAGAATATGATTTTTTCACAAAGTACCTTAGGAGGCTGTATGTACAATAAAATTTGAGAGCCACTGTACTAAATTCTGGTGAATTTTACCTAACATTTTTGAGAATTTCTTTCCTGCTACTATAGTTAAAACCAGGCATCTTTGCAACAGCTGTACTCTGACACTGAAAACAATAAAATAGCAAATTGGTACCTATTTACATCTTTTTAATGTTTAATTTAATTTTTTGAATAGGTAGCACATTCACATGGTTCAAAATCAAAACGATATAAAAAGATATATAGTTATTATTCTTGTTCCCACTCCTGCTTTTATCCTTTTTATCACTTTTATTAGTTTATTGTATATGCTGTTAGCAGTTTTATAGAGATATTTTTATTTTATCTTTTTTCTTAGATAAAGAAGGAAGGAGTGTGAAACTAGAAAACAAACAAATAAAAGCAGGACAGACAAGAAATTGAGAAAGTGTCTGAATATTTTCTATTTCTAATAATAAAAATTGGCAAATGGAAACAATTTAAATTGTATTATTTAAAAATAAAATGGGTTGATTTTATTTCAACATACTTTGAAACAATGATGTATAAAATTAATTTTATTTTTATTATTCTTAAAATTAAAAGATTTTTTTGAATTGCACCTACCAATATTAAAAGTTTGAGCATTTGAAATTGCCATATTTGTAGAATAAAAAAAAGATTGAACATTGGGAATAGTCAATGGTTCAACCTAATAATAACATGGATTTTTACATTCAGATCTGGGGCAAAGTTTCAGTGACAGAGATGATCTGGCAGAGGGCTCACTAAAAGGCATTACAGTCAAAACAAAATCTTGGCTACCTGTGCTTAAAGTGGGAAAACAAAACAAAAAAGAACAAAGACATAAAAGAACAATAACAATCCATCCTATTTCTCACTTCAGTTGTTATCATCTTTCATCAGGATTTTACTATTTTAGGTTTAGGTAAAAGGAAGATTATAAAAAGATAAATTATGGAGGATGGACTGCTTTGTAGGTGTTTGTACTCAGACAGAACTATAGGAGCACTTGAAGCTTTAAAAGACCCAGAGTTCTCTGTCACACCCTCATTTCTTATTTTTCAAGCATGCAGCTATGTCTCCTACTACTACAGCTTATGAGCCATCCCAGGTATTTTTTATATCACTTCTTATTTTTGATGCTGTGAGTTAGGAGTTCATCAAATATTTGACACATTTTGTCTTCCTACCTAGATTATAAATACTTCTTGGAACTAATGCGCCCTATCTTCTAGTTTATTTGTTTTGCAGTTCTTTTCACTATGTGGTACAAAGGTCTGCATATAGAGCTGTTGCTTAAATGAAGATCGAAGTCTTGTATGCCTTTAGGAACATGAGAAATACAGAACTTCTCAAGGTTTTAGATGGGTAATTTGTAAATTTGAGAAGATTTAAACTATTATTGAACCATATTTTCCTAGTCATTTGAAAACAAAGATCAACAGGTGGTGGTTCACAAAAACTATTTGCTTTTCTCTCAATAATGCAATTGTGTTAATATTATCTCAAATTTCTAAATTTTTATATTCTCTTTTGCTCTTTGATAACTGTCTTGTAAAGTGTTTCTATAATTCCATATGTGAAGATATAGCAAAATGCTTACCTTTTGACATGGATGTTTGACTTAAACAACTCTTTCTATTAATATAAGTTTATTTCCAGTTTTGAACATGTAAGAAGCTTTTAAAAAAATTTCCCTCAATTCTTAAATGAAGTGCTGCGTGAAGCAAACAATGTATTTCTCTTCATTTAGATATAAACTTTTACTTTCTCTCTCTAGAGCTACGCTGTCCAACAGTAGAATTTTAGACTTAATTATATATGATTTAATTATATATAAATAAATTAAATATGTATAATTATATATCATTAAAATTAAAATTTGGTTCCTTAGTTGCAATAGCCACATTTCAAGAACCACTCTAGAGCATCATGTGTTTGCCTTTAACTTCAAACAAGATACTATATTTAATAAACTGCCAGATGTATTTCAGATGCTTTTATTTAATTATCATTTTCTCAATGGCTTTATATATCTTTTTTTCCATCTTTTTTCAATGGCTTCATTTCAGTTGATCTTTATGCATTATCTTCTCTTCCTCTGTAACAAAAGTATAAAATGTCAAAGATAACTCTTTTGTTAGGCTAGCTTTTTTGGCTCTTTTTAGATTTTTTTGGAGGGGTTCCTTTCAATAGTTTGCCTTTACAAGTTCAGGCTTGGCACATATTTAAAAGAAGAAAATTACTTTAAAATTGCATTAAAATTGGGAAACAACAATTTGAAAATGATTTTAAACCATGCTTACCAAGTTATTATTACTCCAGGGTAAAAAGACAATTAAAACAGGTACAAGTTCTCCTGATCTTCAAATCCAGGTGTGACTCTTATTTTTTCATATTAGTGTAGATAATTATAAACACTTTAATGTTCAATTTTGTAGCAAATGTATTTCTTAAATATGATTGTGCTATTTAGAAATTATGCAAGCATATGCATCACAGATATTTAGTTTTAAGAAAATTTTCTCAATATACAAAATTAGAGGACTGTATAGTTTTGGAAACTAGTAGTCTCAAATTTCTCTGTCTTAAAAGGAACTCCTTTTGTTTTGAAACATCTATGTAAAAATGGATGATTTTTTGTAGAGTCACTGAGTGGGGTATATAGGTGACCAACTTTGTCTCTGCTTGGTATTACTATAAATACTTATAGAGGCAAAAAAAAAAAAAGTAGCTCTTCTATTTTAGTCTAATATAAGAATTTCTCAGCTTCTTTTATGAATCCAGTAACTAATCTCTGCTTCCTTTTTCATAATTGACTCTACATTAATCTTCCACTTTCTTTGGTTATCAGTCTTGCCTTGCACTCTCTCTCTCTCAGCTCTACTCACAGCTACTTTACAGTCCAAAATGTTCAACAAAGGCCCCCTATTCTAACTTCCAACTTACTTTTCCCTCTATTAAACCCTGGTTGTATTCTTAAACCTTGTTATACCTTGTCTGTTTCTGCTGTAGACTCTTCAGTTGGGATTGAGGTTTCGTTCTCTAACCACCCCACCACATTTGATATACACATCCATCTCTGTTTGTTGACTCTCTGATCCAGGCTGGATGATATCTTTATTCCAACTATCCTCTAATCTCTCATTAAACAAAAACAAAAACAAAACAACAACAACAACAAAAACTGCCACATCCATTGCCCAGCATTTGTTCCTGATCCTCAAGGCCAAATTGAAGTGCTTGGCTCTTGCTCACCTAGGAAGGGAGATCAATATTATCTTCAAAGTATCCAATATTTTGAGAGATCATGACTTCTGTTCCATACTCCAGTCTTTGTGGATGGATACCCACTACTTACTAATAGATATGCCTCAATTTCATTGCCTAGATGATTTTCTACCCATTTTCCTACTTTCTACTGTGTGGGCCTCTACTGACTTTATTTTTGTTAGGCTTTTAATTCCAGCTATAAAGAGTTTGGTTTATCTTATCAATCTCCCAATGAAAGTCAGTTAGGATAACATGCCAAGACTTCTAACATCTTACCTTTGAATTAAACACTAGTAAGAAATCATTTGTGGGAAACAGGGTGAGTTAACTAAGATGTTCTACAATTCCTGCCTGCTACATCCTTTCTTTAAATATTTATTTGAATTCAGACATGAAGCAGTCATAAAAAAAAGTATAAGTATTAAATTTTTACTAAGTTTTCAATATATATTTTTATTAATTTTATGCTAAATGCATATATACCAGGTCCTGGATTTAAGATAGATTTTTTACTAAATATCTTACAGGAAATAATAAATGTTTTCATTTTCTCTCCCTTAGTCTTTATGTCTAGGGCAACATGATAAGAGCCAAGTCATTTGTTCTATGCAGATAGCCAGACCCCATTGATGAAGATAAAGAAAAAAATGCTTTATCTCTGCCTGTAAAGGTAAAGAAAGCAGTTGTCCCCCTCCCTCCTGCAAGGGTTTCCTTCTTGTTCCAACTATTTAGTATGTAAATAAAATCTCCCCCCAAATCAGATAACCTCATGTGTTCTTGCCTTTTAAGACAGTACAGCTATCTACATGTTCTAGGACCTGTTGCATCATGAAATATAGATATTTGGGGAAATAGTGCTCCAGGTTTTCTGGTACATTGGCCATTTAATCTAGAAATCAAGACCAGGATGTTACTATGTGGCTAACCCATAAAGAGAATGTTTATTATCCTTTTGTATCAGAGAAATAACTAAAGAAATTAATCAAATTCTCAAGGTATGTGAAGAGTAAAATATTTCTGGAAGAGGTAAAAGCAAACATTCTCTATCTGCATATCATGTACATTTCTATGGCATAGGAGACTGGAGCTTTTTGTAGGAGCACCAATAAATCCAGTGAATTTTTACTTTCTAGCAATTCTGAACATATAAATAACTTCTAAAAATCAATAGAAAAAATGTCACTCAAAAGAAAAAAAAAGAGTTAAAGAATTTACCAGGCAAATCATAGAAGTAGAAAAGCGAATGTCCAACCTACTTATGAAAAATTGCTTCATTTCACAAGTATTAAGAAACAAAAATTAAAACCAGAATGAGATCCCATTTCATACATATTGAATTTGCAGGTAATAATGTCCAGTAATGTTTGTAAGGATGTAGAGCAACATATCTGTTTAACATCTATTTAGCCATGAATATTATGATTGCCAATTTCCTAATCACAGGGATTGTATTACTAGAAAACTCTGCTGTGTATGCATATAGTAGTCAGAATAATGCCCATTCCAATGTCCATATTCTAATTCTTGGGCCCTATGAATATGTTAGGTTACATGAAAAAGGAAACTGAAATTGCAGATGGAATTAAGATTGTTTAAAAAGTAACCTTCAAATCAATAGATTATCCTGGATTATCCAGTTTGGCCCAATGTAATCACAAGTATCTTTAAAGGTGAAAACAGTATTAATAGATCTGAAAGAAGAAATAAACAGTGATAAAATAATAGTAATGGATTTAGATACTTCACTTTCAACAATGTATAGATCACCTAGACAGAAAATCAATATACAAACACTGAACTTGAACTATACATTAAACCAGATGGACTTAACAAATATTTACAGAACATTCTATCTAGTGACAGAAGAATACACATTCTCAAACATACATAGAACATTCTCCAGGATAGATTATATTTTAGGCCACAAAAGAAGTCTTAGTAAAGTTAAGAAGACTGAAAAAAAAATTGTATCAGGTATCTTCTCCAACTACAGTTGTATGAAACTAGAAATCAATTATGATTGGAAAACTGGAAAATTTACACATATATGGACATGCTTCTGAATAACCAAAAGGTCAAAGAAGTCCAAAAAGAAATAAAATACTGAGACATATGAAAATAGAAATATGACATACCAAAACTTATGGGATACAGTAAAAGCAATTCTAAGAGGCAAGTTTATACAGTAGGTTCTCAAATAATATTGTTTCAACATCATTTTGATATAATGTTGATGAAATGGTGTAGGAACTTAACTCTTGTTTACATCAATTAACTTGTGGTAATGCTGGTTTCATTATACATTGTTTTGCTTGAAGTCACAGAACCTAATGACATTAAGTGAGGACTTACTGTACAGTAGTTCCCCTTACTCACAGTTTCGCTTTTTGAAGTTTCAGTTACCTGCTGCCAATCACAGTCCAAAAATAGTAAGTAAAAAATTACAGAAAAAAAAAACAATCCATAAAGTTTAAATTACACACCATTCTGAGTAATGCGATAAAACCTTACAACATCCCACTCTGCCCACCCTGAGATATGAGTGATTGCTTTGTCCAGCATATCTACTACCTGTTGTAAGTCACTTAGTAGCTGTCTCAATTATCAGATCAACTGTCAATATCACAATATTTGTGTTTAAGTAACTTATTTTACTTAATAATGGCTGCAAACCACGAGAGTAGTGATGCTGGCCATTTGGCTATGCCAAAGTGAAACTGTAAAGTGCTTCCTTTATGAGAAAAGATGAACATTCTCTACTTAATAAGGAAAGATAAAATGCCAAGGTTGCTAAGCTCTACAGTAAGAATGAATCTTCTATCTATGAAATTGGGAAGAAGGAAAAAGAAATCCATGCTGGTTTTTCTGTTTTACCTCAAAGTGGAAAAGTATGGCCACAGTACATGATAAATGTTTAGTTAAGATGGAAAAGACATTAAATTTGTGGATGGAAGACCTGAACAGAAAACATTTTCTGACTGATGGCAACACGTTGCACCAGAAAGCATTGAGCCTATACAAAGACATCAGCAGGGTATCTCCTAGAATGAGTGACATTAAGCCATTTACTGCAAGTAAGGGATGGTTACCCAGATTCAAAAAGAAGTTCGACATTTTATCATCTCACATCATCATAAAAGAAGGGTTGTTATAGTACAATAAGATGAGAGAGAGAGAGAGAGAGAGAGAGGAGAGAAAATGTTCATATAACTTTGATATTGTATGTTGATATAATTCTTCCATTTTATTATGTTATTTTTTACTGTGCCTAATTTATAAGTTAAACTTTATCGAAGGCATGTATGTGTAGGAAAAACATAGTATTTATGCAGTTCAGTACTATCTGCAGTTTCAGACATCCATTTGGGGTCTTGAAACATATTCCCTGTGGATAAATGAAGACTACTGTACCAATGAACACCTATACTAAGAATAATAAGTATCTCAAATAAACAACTTCACACCTCAAGGAACTAGGAAAAAAGCAAACAAAGTCCAAAGTTAGCAGAAGGAGGGAAATAACAAAGGTCAGAGTGGAAATGAATGATATAGAGACTAAAAAGACAATAGATAAGTCAATGAAACTAAGAGCTGGTTTTTTAAAAAAATAAACAAAATAGACAAACCTTTAGCTTAACTTACCAAGAAAAAAAAGAAGACTCAAATAAATAAAATTAGAAATGAAAGAGGAGACATTGCAACTGATACCACACAAATACAAAGGATCATGAGAGACTACTTTGAACAACTGTATGTCAACAAATTAAAAAATTGAGAAAAAATAGATAAATTCCTATAAAGATACAATCTACCAAGACTGAATCATGAGAAAATAAAAAATCTGAACAGAAAAATTACTAGTAAGGAGATTGACTCAGTAATTAAAAACCTCTCAACAATCTAAAGTCCAGGATCAGATGGCTTTACTGATGAATCTACCAAACGTTTGAAAAGATTTAATACCAATCCTTCTCAAATTCTTTCAAAAAATAGAAGAGGAGAGAGTACTTCCAAACCCATCTTACACAATCAGTATTTCCCTAATACCAAAATCAGACAAGGATACTACAAGAAAAGAAAAGCACAGGCTTATATGTCTAACGAACATAGATGAACAATTCTCAACAAAATATTAGCAAACTGAATTCAACAGTACACTCAAAGGATCATATACTATGATCAAGTGGGATTTATTTCAGAGATGCAAACATGGTTCAACATACATAAATACAATATAGTGCACAAATAAATATATGAGAATATTCATAGAATCATCTATTATAATATTAATGGAAGAAAATACTAATAATATTTAGCCATGGAATACTATATAGCAGCAAAAAAAAAATGAACCAGAGCTACTTGTATGTGCATGAATGATTGTTGAGTAAATATGAGCAAGTATAGGCATACTTTGGAGATATTGCAGATTCAGTTCCAGACCACCACAATAAAGCAAGCATCACAATTAAGCAAGTCATAATCTTTTTGCTGATGGAAGGATTTGCCTTTAATCGATAAAAAAATATAATGCAACATCAGTGAAGTACAATAAAGCTGAGTACAATAAAATCAGGTATGTCTGTATAGAATAATATGTATAGTAAAATACCACCTAAATAAATATTTATTATGTTCTAAAAATAGAAAGAAATTGAAATTACAACTGCCAAATCCAGAATAACAGTTACCTGTATGTGAGGAGAATGGAAAAGGAGGTTGATATGATGAAGGAAAAGTACATTAGGACTTCAACTATACTGCTTAAGCTTATCTCTTAAACACATGTGGGAAATAAACACTACATAATTTTTTTTGCCTGCAAATTTTTGTCTAAATTATTTCACAAAAACAATCTTAAGTACTCTTCTCAAAACAAAGTGAGATCATATCCTGCCCCTCTGCAAAAAACTCAGTTGAAATTCAAACTGCTTCTCAATGACCATCAGGTCCTACAAATATGACTCATACATTTTTCTCCAAAATTTTCTCCTACTAACTCCCCTTTTGCTCGTTTTGTTTCAACAACACTAACCTTTTTATTGTTACAAAATTTTCCAAATTTATTTCAACCTCAGGGCCTTTAACTTGTATTACAACTGTCTATAATACTACTATCACAAGAATTTTGTAATATTATTATGTATTAATTTATTGTCTGAGTATTTGAGAACAGTGGTGGGCATGGAAAGAAAGAAAAGGACCACTCTTCAGAAGGATCTTCACTTCCAAATCAGACTTCCCATATTTTAAGCTTTGGGTCTTCCTTACTATCAAGAAGGGTTAACTCCCCCTATAGTCAACTTATTGAAGTTGAGAGAAGGGGACAGAATGGACTCTGTGTTTCAGAGGTTGAAAAGACAGCAGGTCCTTGGGTGGTATCCCTGGGTAAGGAAAATAGTGGTTGAAGTTTTTATTAGACCCCACCTGTTCTCGGCAGAGACTTTCTTGGGCAGTGAGACTTCAGAGGACAATGACTGCTGGGAGCGTGCACTGAAAGGATGAGGCATAATGGATTAGGGTAGAGGTCAGCTGAGTTGAACAGAATATGAAAGGAGAGGATTTATTTTTTCAAGTACTCTCTAGAGGAGGACCCCTTAAAATGAAGCTAAGGAAAGTATGTACTGCAGTGCAAACAGCGTCATTGGAGAAATGGCAGAAAACCGGTTTTCCACCACAGGGCTGTATAGCAGCAAGGAGCAAAGGCAGGTTTGGCAGATGTGGGTTGGCAAACTCAAACATTCCTCACTGCCTCAGCAAGGAAGTCTATTAAGCATCCATTTTGTATTAGATAAGTCCCTGAAGTAATTGGAGGAACAAAGGGAGGATGCTAGCTCCCAGCCTTTGGTACTGGCTTTTCCTCTAGAAAAGAGTATGGTATTCAAGCTGGTTCTAATCAAACGTGGACAATAAAATTTATGAGTCCTTTCACCTCACATGAAGAGCAAATGCAAATAACCAACTGGTAGAAACTCTTTTGGAGGAGGTCACCTAGAGATATGACCACCAATTGAACTGCAAGTTGTATCCAGGCAATTGGAGGCTCTTCACCCCCTTTCCTGTCTTTGGAATGTATGTTGCATCCACTGTTCTCACAGTGGGAGCTGTTTTCAATGACACATCTTTCCACAACATAGCTTTCAGAGGATAAGATGTTGTTGAGACCATCTGTACAGTGCACATGACTAAACTCAGTTGAGGCTTCTATATAAATGTTTAAGATTCTAGCAAGTGGGTTGCAGAGACACTAGTTCTTGTGTGCTCACCCAAGACAAGCCTTGGAAGTAAGTTTCCTTGCTTATTAAAACTTCCACCTACCAATCTGGAGTAGCCTACCTCTTCCTTCAGTCTCTCCTTGACCTCTGCGTCTGGAGGCCAGTTTTAGATTTCACCTGGAAGGCTCCTGAGGTTTTGAACCATCTCACCTACGATCCAGCAGGGCCATAGATCCATTCTTGTTAACATATACTTTAAGCAATTTTCCTCTTTGCCTTTGTTATCATTTCTACATCACTCTAGTAGATTTGCATTGGGTGAAGAGAGTATTTTAATCATTGTTAAGAATTTGTGCTGTTATTAGCTCAGAGGTCACACAGAACCTTGATTTCCATTAATGAGAACATGAATACCTACTATTTTGATACTGTCAGGTGTTAGCAAATGATTAGCTTCTCCTGCTGAGAAACAGCAATACTTTTTTGTAGGACTGTTATTATCTTATCAAAAATCAAAGATTCATGAATGAAGCAATAAAATATTAAATATGTTGTCATACGACTTGATAAACTTGATAATCCTTGCTAAATAATTAGTATTTTTGTGGTCTATTTGTTAATAAGCATTGTCAAATTTAGCTGAAAAAGCATGTATAGGGCTTTTGGAATAATTTGCATTTGAATTGAAATATGTGCACTTTAACAGCTGGAACAATGGACAAAAGTCAGTTTCCTCTAGGGTAAAAAAAAAAAAAAAATAGAAAATTGCTTACCCAGAAGGTATCAGCATGCACAGATGATAGTTAAAGATCTAGCTCACTGATTACAAGCACTATTTTAGAAGTCTCTTTCTGCATATTTCCCGTAGCATTATCAGTATTCAAGCTTTTTCACAAACTACACATGTGTGGCTACGAAAAGGCTAAAGTAATTTGATGTCCTTCTGTTTCGCATTTAGGTTGGAAATGAATGGGGATATGGAAATTTTATAGCAGTAAAGACAATTTGCTGATTGTATCATACCCATCTTGATCAGTTTGAATCTTGATATTAATACTTTTAGCATATTTTAAGATACAGAGCAAGTTCATCAGAAGATATGATATAAAAGATATAAATTTTGTATTATAAGTAACAGTAGAAATGATAGTCGAACTACAAGTTCACCTTTTTTAAAGAATCATGTGGCTCCATCTTAGTTTCTCTATATATACACTTTATTTTATATTATTATTATTATTTTTTTGAGCTGAACTATGTATTTCAGAAAGTTGACCAAAGTTCCAATCGAGTGGATCCAGGACTGGGCTAGGGCCCTCTGAGCAGGACTGGGCAGGTGACATAGAAAAG
The DNA here is from genome assembly GCA_028627145.1 of Eidolon dupreanum. Classification (NCBI taxonomy): domain Eukaryota; kingdom Metazoa; phylum Chordata; class Mammalia; order Chiroptera; family Pteropodidae; genus Eidolon; species Eidolon dupreanum. Next base: position 48,911,323 of record CM053503.1, on the reverse strand, counting down.
AATAGAAGGGTATATCTGGACGCAGGGCCTCAGAACTGCCAGATGATGCTGGAGTTGGGCTGCAGGTAAGGCCTGTGCCAACTGGCTCGACCTCAGTTCCTCCATATGCCATCTTCTATCATCATGAAGAACCCCAATTGTCAAAGAGGGACACTAACAAATCATCTAGTAACAATTCTGTCTCTTTCCCCAAGCCCTTGTGGGGTCAGCCTGGAGCCGAACCTAGCCTTCTATATTGTGGATTCTTCCCCATTCATCAGTCACAAAGACATTGTTAATAGGTAGGTACCGCCTACCTATTTCCACCACTTCCATCACTTGCCACCTATTTGACCAATAGGCTTGAACATTTATACACTCAGATCTAGAGATGAGGAAGGAAATCTCAATGTCCTTGGATTTCACTTTATAGTATTTATTTTGGAAAAAAAAAGAGAGAATGTTATAATATTTATCAGATGCATAATAATGTTCCCATAACAGTAATAAATAAATAAGGTAAAAGTCAATTTGTATTATATAGTCAGCAACAAGATGAAAGGATTGTGGTGATTACAACATGATTTATTACGTACAGTACAGAAACGAAAAGGATCAGAGCAACATTCGACTTGTAACTCCTCTTTTGCACCTAGAAAAAATTATGCTTCTGAGCTGCCATTTGTAATTCAGATTGGCACCAATCAAATTGGAAGGACATGAATTATACATTACCATTTCTGAGCAATAACTGAGTATTCAGTTTCCAGTTTGCTCAAATAAATTATCTAATTATTTGTCCCTTCCTACTAATATCTCCAATCTCTTAGTTTGTATTTCCATCTACTAAGGGAGCAAAGAAAGGTGGGCACTAAAGTTGCATCTTCCAACCCCAGAATAAGTTGTTCTCTCCCATGTCCTCACTTTTTCCCTTTTTTATATATTTAACTTTGTCATTCTTTTTTTTTTTTAATTGTAGGGTTCTCCACACTTTAGGTATATGGTAAATAATAACTCCTCAATTTTGCCAACACTCCTTCTGGAAGAGGCTAGTATATTTATAATAAGATATGGTACCGAGAGAGAAAAGTATCAAGTTTTAGCTGAGTGTCCTAAGGTTCCACTGATACCTAGCACTTGTTCAATAAATTACCTAGCTCAATGATGGCCATTGTGTAATACAGGATTATCTTACAGCTGGACTAGGAAAACTCTGTGCTTATGTCTATGGATGCCTGGAAATCTGGAACTGATCCTTGGCCAAGATAAGAATGAGGATGAACAATATTAGTAATTTGTAATTGATGTAATGTGATGTTAAAAGTTCAAACTTCCCTGGAAGAACTTGGTGCAAGCTTGTCTACATTGTTTACAAATGTTTATACTGATGTTTTAAGCCTGTTTTAATTGATTACACAGCCTGGATTTACTTACATGAATTGTTGATTATGAAGGACCCCACTCTAAACTATTGCTTGGGCTCCCTTGAAATCAAGATACTTTGTTCATATCTTTGTGGTTTACATCTGACAACAAAGTACATTCCATGTGGTTGAGAGAGAATTCTGGGGGCTGGAACTCGTTGATAATTGCCTTTACTTTCTGTCTTCTGTTGTACTATATCCTTTATTTTCAACAAACTCATATGAGTACACCTTAAGAATCTGTGCATCTTTCAATTATTGGATCCTGTGTAATCAATGCAGGCACACACTGTGTAGGGTTCTTTTAAGGAAAGAAAAAAAAATGCCCATAAAATTACTTTTCCAATCACTGCCACTTGAAATAGTCATTTGTGTATAAACACTGACATCAAATGATTTTATTCACTAGGAAAACAATGATATCATTTAGAGACTATATTTACCTCTCACTTTGCTTTTTTTTTTTTTTTTGCTATTTTCAATGTGATAATTGTATAATATTTTTTAAAATTAGACACACACACATACGAATGACAGTATATATGTGTGTGTGTGTGTGTGTGTGTGTGTGTGTATGTATTAAAATAATGTGAGTATAGGTATATATAACATATGCGACATAGTAGTTTCTGGGGTCAGAATCCTAGTTCTAACATTTACAGTTGTGAAATCTTAGTCTGCGTGGGCTATCTGCTTCAGTTTCTGCATCTGAAAATGTGGATAGTAGTAACAGTAGATTAAATAAGTCCATGCATGTCTCCGAGTCAGTAGTCAGTTAGTATTAGTTATTATTATTATTGATTCTATTATTATGTTTATGTAAGGTATCAAATGGACATAAGTATATTGAAAAGGAATTCAAACTATTCTTCATACTTTGCACATTAGAAGTAAGGTTTAGAATCACATGACTCTCATTTTTTAATATTCGTTATCGACAATTTTATTATGAAAACTATATTAGCATGAAAGTAAGCATGTGAATATGTTCTTTAATCATGAGTCTCCTTATTCCTAGATTATGTGGAATTCTATTTTTTAAAGAATGTTGTTTACTCTAAAGTGTTGCACAAAGGTTAGGGTTACTATTAATTTGAATCTAGTTATAGGTTTCAGCATAAAATGAGCTCCTATAAAGACCTAGTACCTTCTACAGCACATCATTTGAGTAAAGCATAGATGTGTGACTGGTACTGAAACTACTGCAACGTGATAATCTCTGAGACGGAACTGCTTCAACATCTTGATGTTTCGATTTCTTGATAAATCAATCCCCAGGGTTCAGTTCATTCACAGTGTGAGGCTACTTACCTGGTCAAAGTACATCACTTTTGTCCTCCAGTTTTCATATTGGCTTCCTGTCAGGGTTTGCATTGATTTTAAAGTTTTATAGTTGACGTTTAAAGCACTAAATGGCCTGATACCTGCTTATATTAATGATTAGCTTATCCCCACAGGACAAAAATAAAATTTGAGATCTTCTTCTGCTAGCTGGTTGTCAGTCTTAAATGTCACCTTGAGATTCAGAGTGCAAAGGCTTTTTGTCTTTTGCTCATGTTCTTTTTGAGGTCAGATAAGACATTAGAAAGAATGTTTTTAAAGGTCAGTGGGGCATCATGGGAAAATATATCAAGACCTTTGGTTTATCAAATTAATGTATGTTTTCAAATTCTCAAATAAGATTTGTAACAGACCAAACCTCCCAGGAATGTTATAATGAAATATTAAATCTGTGAAATGGGGAAATTATTAAAATAATGTTTTATATTATTTTTTAAACTTAGAAAATAAATGTGATGCTATTGAGTGAGAGAATTTTTTACTGTTCTCATCTATGATGGTAAACTTGTAATTTTATTTTTAAAGTGAGTCTCTCAAGGTACAATTTCTTAAATATCCAAAAATATTTATAAATTTCATGAATGGTAAATTTCTTTAATATATTTTATAATCTATTGCGAATAACCTTTTTAGATTTAGAGTAAATTTCGAAGACTGAGTTATGCTATGTGTTTGTGTTAGATAGTTTTGGTTAATGACATATGATTGATGCCAAGAGCAATTAGTTGGCTTTGTGGGAAGAAAGTAACAGTTTCATGTGAGTGTCAAGTGTTAAAACAGAAAATTAACACTCTACGACTGCATACAGTCTATAAAGGAATTTTAATTCATAATATAGATAGACCAATTTTATGTCCTAGTATAATATGTAAAAGAAGTCTATCATCCACCTACCTATTTATCTACCTATTAGTTTGTTTTGTATTTCAGTCCACTTCCTTTTCTATCATTTGCCATATTGATATTTGATACTTAATAATTTACTATATATCTTATCCTCTGCATATAAGATAAAGTACAAGAAAGCATCTTGAAAGCTGAGTGCTAGATGCATGTGACATATCATTGAGGGACTGTTTTGCCTATGAAAATGACCTGATTTCAGAAAGCGTCCTTTGTATTCTGCCATTTCTCTCACATTCTTTCTTCTTGTAGCTATATAATGCTATTCCTTCTTGTAAATCTGACTAAAGGAAAACTTTTAAAGTTTAATAACATGGTGAAAATAAAACAAAATATCTTTCCTAAGACATTTTAGGTGAGGTGTCTTGATGATAGCTCAAATCAAACCATGAAAGGTGACAAATGAACTGTTCATTTAGGGTTAAAAGAGATTCTTAAACTGTATATAACCATAAGCTCCTGAATAATAATTTTTTTATTATTTGGGATTCAATTTCTATTTTTTTATATTAATGATTTGAAAAAGGATCAGTTAGCCATTTTTAAAACATTATTCATGGTTCAACAGTATATGAGGAAAGTTCTACAGTATATGAGGAAAAATGTTAAAATATCTGATACTTTAGAACTCATTATCACTGAGAAATTTACAATAAATCCACTTCATGATATAATACTTAAAGTACAAATGTGTAATGTTGTTGATGCTAACTTCATGATGATATTGACAGTCTTATAACTAAATCCCCAAGCAGAAGAAATACTGAAAATTAGATTTTTATAAGGTTCTTCCTAACTTTAAAATGCAATCTATGGGCTCAGCTATACAATTAAGTTTTCAAAAATACTGTTAAGTATACGACTTAAATAATCAAGAACATATTATAAATATTAATGAATATATTTTAGCTTTTGGTTTCCTATAATTATTTAGTTTTACTCCCTCAACATTCTTATGTGGTCCATCCTTAGAAGTCGTCTTCTTTTTATATATTCTAAAATTGTTTTTATTGTGTTTGTGATTGGATTCATTTCTGTATTGAGTTTGCAATTATACTTATTAGATTATTATCAATTTAAACCATGCAAAATTATAGATGTTTATAGTTTTTGCCCGACAGATATGTTAGCTTGAGATTTTTTTTAAAAAAAAGCAATTGTGTATCAGAAGAACAAATAAAAGAAAAGCTTTTAATCCTTCATGAATAATCAACCTTTAAAAAATTATTTACCTTCTTATATTAAAATGATGTATTATATAATACATAATAAAGAAAATTTATTTACAGAGAAATGTACTAAAATATAATATTAAATTAATTTATACTGCATTATTATTTATAATTGTAATATATAACTTATTCTTCATAAATGTGTAATACTCCTTTTCTAAGGTTAACATTTTGTCCAAAGACTTTTCATAATAGCATGATTTTGACTCAATACTTTTTAGAACACCTAAGCAATTTAAATCTCCGACCTGAGACTTCCTCTAGTTTGTATAGTATACTGTAAGATTCTACAGTAGAAACAGATTTCACAGTTTCCCATCTTAATTTCTGACCTACAGAGTTTATGTGTTTGCTGTTAATATATTAGAATGTTCCAGTTTAGCTCATACCATTAATTCCCAAAATTGTTTAGTCATAATTTCTTTCTTTTGAAACTCATGTGTCTTAGGAATTATCTAGATATGTAGTTTCTATTGGGAAAATTCTTCAGGCTTCCATAACTATAGCTTCTCAATTTTCAGGTTTTCCATAGCTATAGGAGCAATTTATTTTTTCTGAGACATCATTGAGTGATTAGACTGGGTCTTATACATTTAGGTATTAAGAACCTTAAATCTATTTGGTTCTTAAATAGAAATTCTCAATTGAAACAAATAATGTTTATTATAAAAATAAATGTGTAACTCATTTTACTAAAGATTTAGATTAAAGTGTGTACTCATCAATTGCTATTTCTAAAGCAAAGTATACAAATCTGAGAACAATGTGTCATCCCAGAGACTGGTAAGCTCATACTTTTGTAATGTAAGAGTGGGAAGGGCTACTTCTGTTAATTTTATGTATTGATTTTGTCTTCACTTTTTTTCCAATTTTTGTCTCACTGATGCTTGTGATAATTGAAATAATTGTTATATCATGTCCTAATGATCATGCCAAGTATTCATCTCTCAATACTGTAAAGTCCAGTTATTGATATTTTGGCTTTATTTGGCTTATTCTGACTCACAGATTCTCCTGGAAGATTAGAAAAGGCAAGTTCACCCTGTACTGTCCCCAGCTTCACTTTAACACCCAGGTTTCTGCTCTAATGGTTTTAATGTTAGAAGATAGTTTTCTGTAAGGGTTTTAAATCATTTTGTTGACACTGATGAAAAAGCTCTGAATTGTGTACAGCTTTTTTTAAGGCTCTAAAAAAGTAGATCATAATGTTGAAACAAACAAACAAACAAAAATATTCTAAGAGTTAGTTTACAGGAAATGTGAATGACTCTACCCTGTAGGATACTCAATGACAAATCCTGTCTGTGCCTCCCTATCTCATCTTTCTCTTTTTCTCCTTCTCTTTCTCCTTCTTATTCTTCTCCTCTTCCTTTTTCTTCTCCTCCTTCTTTTTTACCCCAATCACCAATTATCCTTGTCTGTTTGGGCTTCTATGACAAAAAATGTCAGACTGGGTAGCTTAAACAACAATTTATTTCTCATAGTTCTAGAGGCTGGGATGTCCAAGGTCAAAGAGCCAGCAGATTTGGTGTCTCGTTAGAGTCCACTTTCTGAATTATAGATACCTGTCTTCTTGCTGTGTCCTCTCAAGGTAGAAGAGAGAAGAGAGCTTCCTGGGATTTTTTTTTAAGAGCATCAATCCCATTCATGATGGATCTACCCTCATGACCTAATCACCCAAAAGCCTATGAATTTTGAGAAAAATATAAGCATTCAGTCCATTACACCAATTATATTCAATTTAAATTCACTGAATTTTATTCAGCTCTAAGCACTAGTCTCAAACTGGACATGTGTTTGGAAGAATCTGGTCTTAGGTCTTATTGAACAGAGCAAGAAGTAACTAAATCAATCTGGAGAATTAGGAAGTAACCAGAGGTGCATGTCAGATGAACTTTGAAATATGTCATATTTTGCAACATGGAATGGGGGAGGAGGGAAGTGGTTTCTAGGAAAAGGAATGCCACACGTGTAAAAACACAGAAGCATGAAAGATCATGGTCCATTAAAGAAACAAAAGACATTGTTGGAAAGGCAGATGATGACTTAGAGGTGGAGCCCTCTTGGGTCACAGATGATTTATTTAATGTCTACCTGAGGTGCTTTTGGTTTTCTGATTGACCATGAGTCTCATTATCATTATGTCAGTGGGATTCGTACCCTGTCTTGATATATGGATATGAGACTATTGCTGTAGGCCCCTATGGAAACTAATGACTATATTACTACTTGTCACTCTATTTATGGAGAAGGGGTTAATGCTATATCACTTAAATGTCCCAAGTTAGGGAAATTGTGAAGTTAATCATGGTACATTCATAAAACAGATTATAAAAGAATTGTAAAATAATGATTGTGACATTGAGGAAAATGGCAATAGCATACTACATTTCTCACTCACATAACTCATAAATAAATGGTACACACACATACATGCTTTGCAACTAAACCTGTATTGAAATCCTAGCTTTGCCATTTACTAGCAATCATACTGAAAACTCTTAATAAACATTCTGCCTTGTTGATCTTATATTCTAGCAGTAAATAAAAAATAAATGAACTAGCATAAACATAATATGCCATGTAAAAAATAAAATGGTAAGAGAAATAGGGAGTAAGGAAGGTGACAGTATATAGTAGGTGCTTTTTAATAGTTTTCAAAAAAGACCTTGTAATAATGTGTCATTTGAGCATTGTCCAAAGGAAGTAAGGATATGAGTCAATAGATATTTGAGTGAAGAGAATCCCAGGGGAAGGAAGAGCAAATACAAAGACTATAAGGTAGTGGCAAGTCTGTTGTATTTGAGATGAAGAAGGAGCCCCACGTGGTTGAAGTAAAGAAGTGAGAGAATAAAAAATAAGGTCAAAAAGATCATCTAGGACTTTATAGGTCATTTTAAGAACTTTGTATCTATTTTGACTGTTGAGCAGACATTTTGGCAGGTAATGAAAATACAGTGATGAGTAAGACTTAACACTGTTCCTAATATCAGAGTTTAAAGCCAAAGAACGAAATATATCTTTCTTCATCTAGGTGTTACTTAAATGTTTAAAGATTATAAATAAATTTAAAATAAATTATTTAAATAAATTTATTAATTCCATATGCCTACTAAGAGCAAAACATATTTGAATATATCAATTTATTCAAGAATCTTTATCACTTTGAGTTACTTTACTGGTCACAGTCATAGATGATTGCTATTGTCTGTCATTACTCACTTATTGTTAGCCATAGTTGTCATCCTCTATTATCTGAAGTAGGAATCCATCCTCCAAAAAACCTGCCTAATCTAAATTGATGCATCTACCTGAAGATCATGAAATATATATTGATTCTAACAATTACAGAATATGGAACAGAATTGAGAGATAATTTGAAAAACAGCAAAGATTAAAATGAGCACTAAAAATTAAATAGTAGAGAACTTTGAAGTAGCTAACACAGGACTCATCCTTCAACTTTGAAAAACCTGAAATGGGAAAAAATATATGAAATAGTTGTTTTCAGATGTTGAACATAAAGTAGGAGAGGATATAGTCCCTGAAAACAGAAATATTTTCTAGATGAGAACTCAACCAACAGGAACACAAGGAAGCTCAGAGGACTTGCTGAGTTGAGGAGACAAAGAAGTTTGTTTGAAGAAATAAAGATGACTAGAATTCATGGAATAGAAAACCAGAGAAGAAGAAATTAAGTATCAAAAATCTCTGAAAGTCTGTTTGAATTTTTGTCTAAACATTATCTGATTGTTAATCTGTTCATGTGCATTGAAACTTCACAAAAACAGGTAAGAAAAACAACAACTGCTAGGAACAACAAAATCACTGGAAGCTGTAAATCAAATAATTTTCATAGGTCACACAGGGCTGAGTGATATTGAGTTCCTGCTAGATTAGTTAGAGAAGAGAAACTCTAATCCTTATAGAATTCTGTAGAGACCCCAGATGGGTTATGTTGAAGGCTACTTTAGATCTCAATAAATAAACTTAAAAAAAAATAGCTTTAAAAGGATAAAGCAAATCCATAAATAACTCCACTGACTCAAGCATCATATTTATGTTGAAAGCAGAAAAAAATTTTTGAAAAATCAAATACTTTCCTGTCATAAGACTTTGCCTTTATTTTTTTAAGAAAGGAAATCTATTTCAGTAACTTCTGCCTACATCTTATTGACCATACTATTATCCCATGGTTACCCATGATGTGAAGAAAGGTACAAATTTGAGTATATTGCTTTCTAGTGTCTGTAGTAGATTGAGGCTAGAGAAAAGGGCTGAGATTAGGTTTTAATACAATATCTGCCATAACAATTGTTTCAGGATGGTGGGAGTTTTTAGCTGGCTCTTCCTGTTCCCTCTTTGGCTAAGTGAGTAGTCTTTGCCCTCCATATCACCAATGCCTGACTACTTTATCAAGTACTCACTTTATATTCCAGGTGCTAACACCCATTCTGGGCTTCAGAAAAGATCATCACCCACAGATTTGATTAGATGGGACTAGGAAACATCTTGGAGCACACATTCATTTAATTTCTATGAGGCAATAAATGAGGACTGTGCTGACCAACAGTCAATGTGATGTTACCACTATGTGGTAACTGGCACCTCTGTCCTAAAAATATTGTTTTCACTCCAGTGAAGACTGGAGTGTCCCAAGTACTGCTGACAGAGGTCTTTCTTAAGTGGCCTCCAGAAGCTAATTCTGGTCTGTTCACATTATTTCTTAGCATACCTCTTCTCAAGCTTCAGAACCTTTAATTCATGTATATTGAACTTAGTGTGAGGGGCAACACACAAAACAATGAATCATGTACCTTTTAGAATCTTTTCTGTTGTAAAGCTGAATCAGGGCTTCAAAATGTTAAATTGTGATTTTTTTTTCTTTTTTTTTTTTTTTTTGCATATGTTCTCTAATTTTCTTGTCCCGAGGCTGGCTGTGGTGAGGCAAAAGTAGGTAGCTATACAAATAAGTGAAGCTCAAAGTACATGAAAATATCTTTGTGAAATCTTTACATTTTTGTGACTTTAGAGACATTTTAATTTTAAAAAAATGAAGCTTGCTTACCTGAACTTCCTAACTTACTCAGAGTCCTCCAGGGAGCAATTTAAAGTTTTGGTCATAAAAAATAATTTCATGAAAAAATGCTTTCATTTCCTTTAGAAAACACTTTGGTGGTTTTTAAAGTAGATTATTCCCAAAATTTATGAAAAGTTCAAAACTGATAATTCCACACAACCTAGAAATTTAAAAAAAAAATGATAAACTTACCCTGAAACTAACTGTCTGATTTAGAAACATGTTTAACAAAAAGTGTACTTTTTTTTTTCTATAAACTTCTAAGGCAAAGCCATGCAGCCATTAGGAATTTATAAAGTGTTAATTGAAGATAGTGAAGTGGCTACCATCTGCTAATACAAATGAGTAAAACAAAAGTTCTTTAAGAAGGTTTCTCATTTAAAGAATGAAGAAACACTGGGAAAATTTATTTTAATCTTCGAGTTCTTTGCAACTGGTAGCAGACAATGTAGGGTTCATGCTGGGAAATATTTCTTCAGGTGTATCACTTATAGTTATGTTTTTTTGCTCTTTGAGATGCCCTTTGCCTAGTAAAGCTTTTGCACTTATCAGGAGGACAGAACAATACTTTTCCAATGAAAGTATATTCTATTGTACAACTTAATTGTAGTGTTACATTTGTAAGTACTCTTCACACAATATTTGTCAATGAATAATGAATAACTAACGTTTTATCTGTAGTTTTCAGAAAGTGATATACAGTCTTACTGGCCCTCACAGTCTCTTAGAGTCCCAGAATGAGTTTTGCCTCAGAGTTACGAGGGAAAGACAAGGAATCTTCCAATATTTGAGTCTTCATTCTTGGCCATGCACTATCCTGTTAAACTTCTTTCAGACTTGGCCAATCAACTCTCTCTTAGCTATTGAGCAAATTATTTCTGTCATACCTTCTTCTAGCTGATTTTTTCTTAGGTAATCAATTAAAAAGTTTTCCTTGAGTAAAATTTTTCCTATTTCTTCTCCCAGTTACAAATATTGACAGGCTCGTTTTCTTTAAAGTTCCAAACTTCTAGCTTTGCTTTGCCATTGCTTTGTCTCCCATCCTAGTCATTGCTCCTAACTACAGCCTAGGTGGAAATATGGCTCTCGGGATATGAAATTTGTGTACCTGCTGCTCCTGGTTCCATACGCAGGGTTGAGGAACAGATAAACCAATGAAACAACACCCTTTCCTTCATTTTTAGTCAATTTCTCTCAAAGTCTGTAACTAGATCTACCAGAAAGACCAAACGGTTTCTAAAAAAGTTGACATTTATTTATAGATGTTATTAAAAAACCATTTGAATAATTTTTATTCAAAAATTACCAGTTTATATAATAAAATCACTTTTTTTATTCCAGAAACAACTTTTTATATATAAATTGTGAAAATGTAAACTCCACTACAGCAATAAAGTTTACACTTCTAAATTATGTTTCCCTTTCAAGTATCATTTCATCAACAAGAGGAGACATATTTTTCTAGAATTTTCCCAGTTATGTTTTATACAAAAAATTATATATTTTCTGGACCAATCTCACTATTAAGCTGTATAAAAATGTAATAAAATGACATTTTTGATGATTACTGTGTATTTTTCTTCCATGCTTCAATTTTACCAAAATCAGAAAGAATCTTATAGTAAAACTGAAATCTAATTTAGGCAGAAAGTTGGTATATCAAATTCAATTCTATTTCCAAATATTTACTCTTAACCATTATAAAACATAAGAATTTCTTTCCTTCGTGTTAATGTGTAATAGTAGAAAAACTGCTTAATCTTCAAGGAGAATAAAAATGAATAACAAGTCATGACTCTCAGTTTTGTCTATAAAACCAAGGAGATTAAATGTGCCTGAACTGTTAAGGATTGCACTGATTTCAGTGAGTTTGTTACACTTTGAAGCATTCCTAAAAATTGGCAAAATGTCCAACTGCCACTGATTTAGTGTAGTAGTAGTACAAATACTAGTAAAACAATTATTATGTGCCAAGCAATGTGTTAAATCGGTCCATTTACTCCTCCCCAAATCGCCATTTTATAAATTTTGACACTCAGGCTTACAGAGGTTATGTAATTTTCCCAGGACCAAAAGATTATAAACTGGTTTATAAGCCTCACTGAATAAGGTCTGTTGGCTTCTCTCAAAAGACAAGAGACTAATCCTGAGGTTAGCCTTGAAATATTAGTTGGAACTTCCCAGAGAGTTGGGAGACAGATGATAAATAAAATAAATAAGGGTGTTTGAGGAAGAGAAAATATAATATGCAAAGTCATTCATTAAAAGAAAACAAAAATAAATGAACAAAAAATCTTGATGTCCCGGGAGGTAAGGAGCTTTATGAGATGAAAAGGTAGATTGGTGTAGGTGAGCACATTAGAAAATGGATAAAGCATGGGTTGAGTCATACAGACTATATGTCGTGGCAATTTTTACATTTCAATAAAGTTTTAAGATGACTCTATAGTATGGAGGACATAATAGACAATATGAGAGACCAAAAACCTAGGGATTGTATTAGAGACTGGGACACTATTTCAAGAGGTCAATGGAGAATGTTGGTGAAAAGGTAACACTAGCAAGAATCCAGATACTTTTGATTGGGTTGATTTCAGAGACGGGGGCCTTTACTTTGGCTCCTAAAGGACAGGTAGATTTCTAAAGCCCAGGCATTTTGGAAAGCAGCAGGCGATTCAGGAACTGAGGTTCTTTTCAGCCCTACTTTTCAATTTCTCTAAATTACACGAGAAAATTTGCCTTAGTTTCAGCAGTGAGAAACGAGAATATAAGATAGCTTCTCCAAATTCAAATATTTATTCTGATACTTCAAGAACCAAAGACAAGTTGTCTTTGAGTCATCTTAGTTATCAATGCAGAACTCAGAACACTATTTCCACCCATCTGGAGGAACATACCTATACAGTGAGATGGCAGGATATAAATTTCATCTGTAAATCCATAATACTACTCTTCTCATTGGTAGGTAGACTCAAAGAGTAAGCACAGGTATAAGAGTTAAGATTAATGTATAACTTAGAAGGCCTATTTATAGTCAGATGAATAGTGCCTTTGGGAAAGAAATTGCTCTATATCTCCTAAGTTCAACATTAAGTTCATTTCATAAAGCAGCATGAATAAACCTTCAACTCTTAATGAAATAAATGTGCCCTTTGAGGAAGCATAGGTTCATTTGTCACTTGTAGCTCACTGAAACACTTGGAAGGCTAAGAATATTTTTATGCCCTAAACTTAGATGCATTTTTAAAAATGGTCTTGAGAATAAAGTAATGGTCTTGAGAATAAATGGAACGTCTGATTCACCCTGCTGGCTTTATCAAAATGTAAATTCCTGGGTTCACTCCAGATAAATCGAATCAAATGTCAGTGGATGGGGGCCCTGAATTTGCATTTTGATTATGCAAATGTTGGGAAATTGCACTACATATGGTATCTTGGGTTTTTAGGAACTAGAAACTTACGTATATGAAATGCTTACATGCCAAATGCTCTACACATATTTAATATATATAATATATTATTATTTAATATATAAATATATAATCATAACCACAATCTTATGGAGATAGGTATGGATAACAGTTTATGGAGGAGAGAATAGATTCATAGATGTTAAATAACTTTACCAGAGTTACACAGATAATAACTCAAGAATAAAAAATTAAATCTAGTTTTTTCAAACTTTAAAGCTCTTTCCACTATGTCAGGCTGCTGGTTTGGAGGGGGCTGGTTTGATGGGGCAGAGGAAGTAATACTTTTTTGAAACAAACACATTAGATAATAAGCATTTTCTCTATTGGTTAATAGAACAAACTAGTAAAGAAGAAATTCTTATACCAACTTTGAGACACAAAGAGGTTAGATAAGATGCTGATAAACACACACTTATTTATACATTTATTTACATGTTAAATGGCTACAAAGGATTAGACATGAGGTTGAAAAAAGCATGTCTCATGTCTGCCCTCAAGGAGTTCACAGACTAGCTTAAGAGACAAATAAATAAATTGATCTATACCACAATTTGTGATAAATGCTACAACAATGAAAATAAAGGGAAGAATCTAATTTAGATTTGGGACTCAGAGAGGGCCTATCCAGTATGAGTGAAGTATGATTGAGGGGGAAAGCACAGTAGGATGAGAGAAAAAGCACTCCAGGAGAGAAATTATCACATGAAAAGTCCACGAGGAAGAAAAAATTTGGTCCTTTAAGAACTGAAAAAGATAGTGTGGCCAGCATAGATGACAAAAGGTGAATGGTGCAATGTGATGTTGGAGTCAGTGACCAAATCATGGAGGCCTTTGATGACACAATTAAAGACTCTTGGCAATTATATGTTAAAACATAGATGGAGAAAGAGAAAGGGAAAGCCCAATTTATACTCTAAAATATCATTCTGGGTGTTCTGTAGCTAGACCAGCTTGGTTATAAAGTAGTTAAAATAAGAAATATGGATAAGATTAATAGAGAGTGGCAACAGAGATGTAGATATGGAGAGTAACTTTAAAAATAAATTTGGATTTAGAATGGTCTAAGCTTTATACTGGATGGGAGAAGGACATGGGAAAAAGCTATGTTGAAATGATTTCTAACTTTTCTGACTTTAGCAGCTAGATTAAGAGAGAATGGAAGGCCATATGCTCAGAAAAGGAACAATGAAAAGGAGCAGGTTAAAATACAGAAGAAATGACTTGGGTGGAAAATATATATCTTGGCTTTTCAAGCACAAAGATGGTACTTCAATCCATGGCAATAAAGGAGCTCACATATGAAGACAGTGTAGCATGAAAAACAAAGAAAACCCAAGAGGTTAAGCAGAAAAAGAGCAAGGAGGTGACACTGAGCAGGAGGAATCAGAGAGATACAAAGGAAATCAGAAGAATGATGGTGTCATGGAAACCAAGAAAAGAGAGAAGTTCAAGGATGAAATGATCAGTTATGTTGAGTATTTCAGAGAGGGCTGGCAAGAAGAGGGGTGAAAAGTATTCTCTGTATACTCGAACCCAATAGACAGTTTCAGGTTTATTCGACTTTTGAAAACCTAGGCAGTAAAAGTGTAGATAGGGAATCAGGATAAAATTTGGAGATCTGGAGTCAGGAAAGGATATTAACAGAGCTAGTCATATTATAATGGGAGACGTACAAAAAATGGGAAAGATTGATGATCTGGAAAAGTAACATAAAAAAAGGATAAAAATTTTTGAGAAGACAAGGATATATGGAGGACCTTTGCCAGAATACAGATGCTTTTCCTGTTCTAACAGGAGAGAATAATGATGATTATGATGATGATAACTAACACTAATTGTTTTTACTATATGCTAGACTCTTTTCTGTTGTGTGCTATTAATTACATTATATGAATACATTGTTATTGTAATTAAATTAATAAAATAATCTTCTTGAAAACTTTGTAAGGCTGGCATTGTTATAACCATTTTTTAGATGGACACAATAAGTATAAGAAACTTGTCCAGGTCCCACAGCTAGTAAGTGATGAAATGAGATTTGACAAAGAAACTGAGCTCAGTACTGCAGACTTGCTGGTAGGACGATGAGTCCCATCCTGTGTGATTACATGTTATTACATGATTCATAAGGCAAAGTCATCAAATGAAGGTAAAGGGTGGTGGTGGTGAAGGATATAAGGAGAGATTTTAAAATGTATGAAAAAATAATTAGAGACAATGAGAGAGAATGGTGGTAAGTGCTCATTGGAGTTTTGTGAGCACAAATTTACAGAGATACCAATCTTCCTGGTTTTGTGACTGAATCCTTTCCATAATGTGCTGTATGAATTCAGGTTAAATAAAGTGGATAGTTGGGTTCACTCAGGGTTAAAGTATTTTTGTTTTGGCAAGGAAGTTGAGGATATCTGCAAAGGTAGAACAGATCCAAAATGTAAACTTCAATCTATCTACATTTTATCTACTTCCACCGGATTGTCACCAGGAACTACTGCAATTAGTATAAATAAGCCAAAACTTAGTAACGGTGCATCAAACTGTGATTCCATAAGATCAAAACTAAAAGAAAGATTTAAAAGGAGGGGAAAAACGTTATATAGTTAGTTATCTGTAATATAATAATATGCCCTGACTAGAGAAGTACTAGATATTCTTCTAATGTACAACAGCATGTGCTGTATGTACCTACACTTGGAGAATTTTCCAGGATTGCTAGTAATATTATGATCCATGCACATTGCTGAGATTTCCTGTATTTTTTTAAAACATAATTTTTGAAGCAAAGTGAATTTTTCCTATACGTTTCCTGTATTTTCCTTTCATCTTTGTTTTCGTAAAACCATTTCCCATATCTAGTTCATCCTTCTTAATGAACACTAGTAAAGTTACAATTTCATGGAAATTAATGCTGATTAAAATAGATTTTCTATTATTTATATAGTAAATACATGATACATAATTGCTCATAAAATTTAAACAGCAATAATGTGTAAATTGATTCCTTTAAGAGAAATATGCTGTTTTAAGGTCACTATTTCATGCATACATCATTCATTACCCATGGTGACACTATATTGTCTATTCAAAGTTATCTCAAAGCCAGAAACAAATAAAGAGGTAGGCCTAAGCTGGTGAGAAATGTGGTTTATTAGCATTTTTTTTTTTTTTTACAGATTCTTGCAAGTAAAGTTGTACTAAATAGATCCACATGGGAATGGTCTTGAATAGATAATTTTCTTTGCAAATCTTTCATTGTAGGAGCAAAGACTATGAATTTAACAGCCATAGGCAACATTAAATTTATTTTATTCCAATCTGAGATACAAATATTTATTTCTGTGTTTTAAGCAAAATCAGCTACCATTTATTACATACAAATGTTGGTTCATGATTACATTTTAATTACAAAACTCAATATGTGAAATTTTGGAAAGAACTTACCTAGTAAATACTAGTATTTACTCGCATATCAAAATTCATTGTGATAAAAAATAGCATCTCTTTATTGAAATTTACATGTGTCTATTGAAAGCAGTGGGTATAATTTATAAACCCTAAAATAGGTTGACAATATAAGTGTTATGAAAATTAAGATCTTTTTCACATCTCTTGACTTTGACAAAGACATATTAAATGAGGGCAGAAGCTCAGTGAGTTTTGATGAACAAAATCAAAGGACTCTACAACTGAAACAGATAAATAGATCTGATGGGATAAAGTAGAGAATTAAAAATGGGCCCTTCCAAAATGATTAGTGGAAGCCCAGCAAGGAGAACAGAGCAAAAACCAAAAAGTAAGGTGCCAGTAAGTCAAAGTGATATGTGATAGCTTCAATAGTGAATTAAAGCTGGTATTCAGTAATTCATTTACTCAATAAATATATAGTTCATGCCTACCATATGGCAGGAAATCTTTTAGATGCTTGAGGTACAGCAATGACAAAATCCATGGCCACATGGACTTTATAGTCTAGTGAAGGAAAGAGATAATAAATAATAAACATAATGAATAAGTAACTATTGAAAGTGATAAACAATATAAAATTTTTTTTAAAGAAACAGGGCAAGATAAGAGGGATTATACCTGAGGTGTGTGGAGTAGGTTACGATTTTAAGTAGAATAATCAGTACAGGTCTAAATTAGAAGATAATATGGCCCCTTCATTGCATCAGCTTAAAGGAGGTAAGAGAATTAGCCATGCAGATATTTGGAGAAAGAGAAGGCTCTCAGAGCAAAGGCTCTGAAGTGGGACTGTGGCTGACTTGCTCGTAAGAAAGGGTCAGTGTGTCTTGAGTAAAGTGAACCAGGTAGAAAGCACCTGGACATGGAGTCAGAGATGATCTGGCAGGGCTGTCTTCCATGGTTTTCTTCTTCTCTCTACTGTTCAGGTCTTTTTCTGTATTTTCCCCTTACTCTGGTTCTAGCATGATCAGCTATATCACCAAATCAATCTAAGGGTAGAGGAAAGAAGTAGAAGTCTGATTCTGTAGAATGGGTAGATAGTATAAAGACTGTAGGTGAATGGCCACATGTTCCCTGAGAAAATGCAAAGAGAAAGACACCACTGCACAGGTTGGGATTAAATCACATCTCTGTTATTAACTAGCTACTTGATCTAAAAAAATGTGATTTAGTAACTTTCCTGAACCTTAATCTCCTCAATGATAAAATGGTTATTACACCTTTCTGTGGAGAGTGGGTTGTAAGCTGACAAGGTCCTTGCAACCTGCGAGGGCAACAAAGGGTTACCTCGCCTCAGCAAACTCCTTCTGAAAACAAGAAAGTATAAACATAGTCGCAGGCAGGCAAACAAGCTGAAGGCCATGAGAACATATGGCTTGGGAAAAGTAGAAGAAACAGTATTGTTATGACTAAGAGAAACTGCTTATGCCAACTAGTATGTTCTTGTATAAAGCAGCTTGCAAAAATAAAACTGGGTCGTTGTCCACCATCAGTGGGCAGTGAACCTTCTGATCTCCGCTTTCTGTCTTCTCTCTTTTCTCATCTCCGACCGTTCCCACTCAGGTTTATTTTCCAGAGCCACGCTGGACGTGGCAGGATTTACCACTTGATGGATGTGGCACCTTTCTCCTAAAATTACAATAAGGGTCAGATAATATATGTAAACTGTTGGCACAGGGCCTGGCATAAAGTAGGCATTTGTGACAAGGTGTCTTCCATTTTCTATTTTGGCTACTTAGCATTAATGTCACTGATTTCAGCTCAGAGGTTATTATCTTCTGGAAATAAATTTTGGATTTGAGTGTAAGAACTATAATTCTTGCACTATATCAATAAAAAGATGATTGAAATAGTTATACAGAATAATGTGAACTCACAGAGATAATAAGAAAAGTATTTTAAACTTTTTTCCCTCGGCACATTCAAACCTATTCTACGGAACTATATTTTTGCCACTCTCCATTGAATAAAACCTAGAAAAAGTTCCAGGCCTTTTCTGGTCAATTTTTACACATATCTGTGTCGGGTAGACCAATTGCAATGGAAAAGAGGGGTCTGGTGTTCTTGTCATTATTTTACTGCTTACAATGCCCCTCCCTCACCATTTGCCTGCATCAGAAACAGAAGAGATGAGTGACAAATAAGTTCTTACTTGACTGAGACAGCCGTAAGTAGAAATTAGTCTTCTCTAGATCTGGCAGTGGTTTAAAACTGACACTTTTCTTGTGGGGTGGTTTGGAGGTTCTCCAGAGACCCTGCAATACTGAGAACGTCTCCCTAGAAGATCTCCTAAAATGAATTACTTTATCTGTTTCAACTAACCATTTATATTTTCTTCTCAGTCCTGAGGCACCCAGTAGTACACTTCCAACTAATCTCTGCCAGGATCATGTCATGCCTCCACATGGCCTTCACGGACAATATCTAAGACAGCTCCAGTTTGCTTTGCTTGCTTAAGTGACCCACTTAAGGAGTCATGCATCCTTTATCCCAACAAACTCTGGAGATGTAGGCCATCTTCAATATTTTACTCAGCTCTGAGCAGTTAGAACTCTCAAGCTTTAGATTTTTCGGATTGAGTCCAACACCAATGAGTACATCACTCATGATCCAAGAGACACATGGTTTCTTGAAGCATCTTTTTCTTGGCTTAAAATGAAGTTCAAATACCCTTAAGAGAGTAGGATGAAACTCATGGTCCATAGATAACTTCTGGACGAATCTTCTAATATCCAGTGTTTTAGCTTCTATACTTTAAACCCTGAGTGAGTGAGGAATCAAGGGTCAGAAACTATTATTCTGCCATTTCCTTTCTGAATCTGCATAGACTGTCTATTGTGGAGTAAATAGAAATTCTGACTTGGGGACATAGACAAACAGACTGAAATCATCCCATTCTGAATTTTGTTATGCTATCTTCTCAAGAAAAAAAAAAAGTATGTTATTTTAGAATAAAAATTCCTTGTTTAATCAACTATCTATGCCAGGGGTCTCCAATCCCTGAGGCCATGGATCAGTACTGGTCCATGGCCTGTTAGGAACTGGGCCGCACAGCAGGAGGTGAGTGGCAGGCCAGCAAGGAAAGCTTTATCTGAATTTGTGGCCATTCCCCAGAGCTAGCATCACCTCCTCAGCTCCACCTCAGATCTTCAGGCATTAGATTCTCATAGGAACATGGGTCTTTGGTGCCAAAAGGTTGGGGACTGCTGGTCTATGCCACAAATATATATATATAAAAGATCTCTTGGCCCCTAGAGAGGCTGGAGACTTACCAAGAAGGCACCAAGTGGGAGAAGCACAAATTCATTGTTCCTGTTAGATTTGGTATGTGTTTCACTCAGTCCTTCTTATCAGCATAATTTATACTTTTAAGAATAATATACATATATTTAATATTGTAAATAGGGTAATTATTTACTTAAGGCACTGATTTTTTTAATGTGATCCTGTATTTGACTATTTGAAAACAAGTCTTTTCCCAATAACTCAATATTAATATATTCAAATGAATATTTTCTCTTCAAAATAATTACCAAAATGAGCAAACTTTCCTCTATTTAGGATAGATTTCATCCATTCATTTTTTTGAATGATTAGATGTCATTTGGATTCAAATCTAATTATGTGGTGATCAAACTTCAAAAAAGCATTTACAGGGGGTAGAAGAATTAAAGATATGACTTTAAAGTGATGAGTCTGGTTTCTCATGTATACCAAAAGAATTCTAAAAAGAGGCATTACAAATAGTAATGAGGAAAAGAGCTGCAGCATCAAAGGAAGAACGGTTCCTTCCAAGATGACAACTTGGTAGAACACAGAACTAATGAATAGAAACTTCTGATAATATTAATATCATTACTTACATTCTCAACTCATATGTAATATATATATATGTGTATATATATATATATATATATATATATATATATATATATATATAAACAAAGATACTTGAATATTACTGGCATTAAAGACTTTATACTTACAGTATTCTCATTTTGGTTTTCAATGTATTCATTCATTTTAAAAGAAAATTCATATGTGAGTCAATTCCTTAGAACTTATATGCACTCGATTTCTAGCTTTCACTCATTTACAGTACTCAAAAAGCATAAAATAATTAGGCGAAACAGATATATTCTCTACTCTATATATTTTCTTATAAACTTAAATAAGTATATTACACAGAATTAAACCTATTAGCATATTTCAGAAATAAAGATGAGTGACATCTAATAAGTGTTAAGTATCTCTACTAGATACTCTCTTTTAGAATGGGAAATTCATTAATTTGCTTTTAGACAACATAACAATGTTTTCTTTGTTTCTCCCCAAAATGAATAGCAATGTAGCATTGCTTAGATGTAACCAATGTAGTGTTACTTTAAAATACTATTGTTAGTAATGAATATATTTCCTAGAAACCTACCATAATATTTATAAAACATGTACTCAAACAAAACAAGTGAAGTTTGCAACTATCAACTATTTCAATTGGCATAAACTCTAGTAAATAAACATAAAACAAATCATGTATTCTCAGCAACAAATACAGAAAACATATCCATTCCTACTATAAAACAGCTATATTTCAGGTTTATCAGACTGAATTTAATTAGTTTGCCTTATGGTCTACATGTTAGAAATTAAATGACTTCCCTTCTATGAATGTATTTTCCACATAATTTAATATTTGAAATATATTACAAAAGTTAGTTGAATCAATGACTTCTCCTTGTAATAAATTTATGACTAGATTGCTTTTAAATTAAAAGAAATTGGAAGGAAAAATTATCCAGGAAGATTGTAATAAAATAAGACACAAATAAACTTCTCAAAGAGAGCTATTTGATGTTTGCTTACTGTGAAAAAAAGAGGGGTAAGTGAAAATCTCTGAATCTATTTTATTTTCTATCCAGGGACTTCTAAAATAGAGAAAGTATAATAAAAAATTAACTAAAAACAATATTTACATTTAATATCTATTTATTATTCATTTATTACTGTAAAGCCATTGGAGTAGACATTTTCTGAATATAAAACACTATCAAGATCACAGGGCAAATCAAGGGAAGTGGGGGCATAGTCAACAGCTCAAATGCCAACTCTAGAGCACCTATCGCACAGGGACTTCCTATTATATGATATAGTATTACAGTAATTTGTTCATTTGCATATCATATCCATCTCCCACTAAAACATAAGCTATATGAAGCAAGAACATTGTTGTTTATTTTTTTAGGGGTTGGGTCTTTATTTATTTATTTATTTATTTTTTAGAATTAAGTTTATTAGAGTAACATTGGTTAATACAATTATATAATTTTCAGGTATATCTTATAATTTGACATTTCTATATTCTATTGTGTGTTTACCACCCAAACTCCAGTTTCCTTCAGCTACCATTTGATCCCCTTCACCCACTTCACCTTCTCCCTATCCCCCTATATTTGACCCCCTTTATTCCATCTACCTCCCTCTTCTTCCACCAACCTCTGTCTACTGGTAACCATCAGTCTATAGTTCATGTCCACGAGTTTCTGTTTGTTTGTCTTGTTCATTTGTTACTTTTAGGTTTATATCCCACATACAAGTGATATCATGTGATTTTCAATTTTTTCTGTCTGGCCTATTTCACAAAGTCCATCCATGTTGTCACAAATGGCAGTATTTCACTTCTTCTTATGGCTGAGTAATATTCCATTGTATATATGTACCACAGCTTCTTTAGCCAGTCATCTATAGTAGGACACTTCAGTTGTTTCCATGTCCTGACCATTGTGAATAATGCTACTATGAACATCAATATGCAAATATCTTTTTGGATATGGGTTTTCAAGTCTTTGGGGTAAATACCTAGTAGAGGGATTGCTGGATCACATGGTAGATCAATTCTCAGTTTTTCGAGGAACCTCCAATTTGCAGTCCCACCAGCAGCATATAAGGGTTCCTTTTCTCTGCATCCTCTCCAGCATTTATTACTTGTGCTGTTGATGATAGCTATTCTAACAGGTGTGAGATGGTATCTTATTGTGGTTTTGATTTGCATTTCTCTAATAGCTAGTGATGTTGAGCATCTTTTCAAATATTTGTTGGCCATTTGTATGTCCTTTAGGGAGAAAATTCTGTTGGATCATGTGTTTTTTTGTTGTTATTGAGTCATATGAGTTCTTTGTATATTTTGGATATTAGGCCCTTATCGGAGGCATTGCTTGAAAGTATATTTTCCCATTTGGATGGTTGTCTCTTTTCCTGTTGATGATTTCTTTTGCTGAGCAGAAGCTTTTTAGTGTGATGCAGACTCATTCATTTATTTTAGCTTTTATTTCCCTTGCTTTTGAGGTAAATTCATAAAATCCTCTTTAAGTTTAAGGTCCTTGAGTTTAGTTTCTATGTTTTCTTCTATGCATTTTATTGTCACACATCTTATATTCAGGTCCTTAATCCATTTTGAGTTAATTCTGGTGTGTGGTGATAGACACCAGTCTAGTTTCATTCTTTTGCAGGTGGCTTTCCATTTTTCCAGCACTATTTATTGAAGAGGCTTTCCTTCTTCACTGTATGTTTTTGGCTTTTTTTGTCAAAAATTATCTGCCCATATAAATATGGGTTTACTTCTGGACTCTCAATTCTGTTCCACTGGTCTGTGTGTCTGTTTTTCTGGCAATACCATATCGTTTTGATTACTGTTGCTTTGAAGTATAATTTGAAGTTGAGCAGAGTGATGCCTCCAGCTCCATTCTTTTTTCTCAGGATGGCTTTGGCAATTTGCTGTCTTTTGTGCTTCTATACAAATCTGATGGGATTTTAATGGGGATTGCATTAAATCTGTATAATGCTTTAGGTAATATGGTCATTTTAACTATGTTGATTCTACCAATCCAAGAACATGAAATATCTTTCCTTTTCTTTGTATCTTCTTTGATTTCTTTTAATAGGGTCTTATAGTTTTCCTTATATAGGTCCTTCACTTGTTTCATTAAATTTATTCCTAGGTATACTATTCTTTTTGTTGCAATTTCAAAGGGAATTATTTTTTCTACTTCTTTTTCTGACACTTCATTATTAGAGTATAGGAATGCTATGGATTTTTGAACACTGATTTTGTATCTGGAAACTATACTGTATTTGCTTATTGTTTCTAGTAGTGTTCTTGTGGAGTCTTTAGGGTTTTCTATATAAAAAAATCATGTCATCCCCAAATAGTTACAGTTAGATGTCTTCATTTCCTATTTGGATGCCTTTTATATCTTTCTTTTGTCTGATTGCAAGGAACATTGTTTTGTTCACAGCTTTTATCTCCAACACCTAGATCAGTAGCCAGTACATGGTAGGTACTCGATATTTGTTAAATAAATAACTAAATAACAAAATTTTGTTACTTTAAAGACAGCTTGAATCAGGATTTTCTCTTACTTGTAGCTAAAAACATACTAAATGATAAGATCATTTCTTATTGTCCTGGAAAAAATAACCATGTTAATTTTGAAGTTTGACGTACAGCATAGAAAGAGAATCTCTACATAGTTAAGTATGGTTGAAGCAATACAGAATCTATTTTAGACATATTATTGGAGTATAAGCAAATGAATACAGCTATTGATGCTGTTAGGAGTCAAGTTCTTACTATAGAAAAAGGGAAATAGAAATATGGAATGGAAAGACAAGGAAAAACCTGTGACAATGAATTAGAATTGGAGGTATCATTAAAAAATATATATGTATGTGTAATTTCACGTGTGTTTTTACATATATATGTATATATGTGTATATGTCTACATATATTTATGTGGATATATTTGGTTGTATGCATTATGTATGTATAGCTTCTAGTAGTTTCCATTAAAAAAATTATAGCCAAAGATACACCAGTGACAATGAACACACCTAGTGCCCAGAACTTGGTTTCTAATACTATTCCTTGCTAAAAAGAACTAGGGCTCCTCAGAGAAATGGCATATTCCAGAGCTGGAGCAGGAGAGGAGTAAGATAAGCTGGGAGTAACTTGTTACGTAAGAAATTTAAAAACTTCTTAAGGAAATGACTGGGGCATGTCACGAGAACACAGGAGCCCAAAGCATCTCCAACTGGCCAAATCTAGGACACTTTGTGCACTGAAATAAATAAATATAATTACTTATAAATCATTGAAGAAATAGAAATTCATGCATCCATGTCGATATTACATAGATACATAAAGTTAAAAAAAAATTGGGGAAAAGTGTCAACTAGTAAATCTGGAGCAAGTGCTGGAGTTGCAAAACCATCATTTTCAAACCATCATAGTTGGATTAGTTCATCAAGAAGAAGCAATGGATGCTTAATCTGGGTAGGAGAGATTTGATGAGGAGTGGGATATGTGGATGATCTTAAAATGTTTCCCAGCAGATTGCTTAATCATTATAGGGAAAAATAGTAACTATGAAGTGAAGAAATTGAATATCTTGAACAGGGATCAAAATTTATAGCACTAGTAGCCTCTAGATTTGTTATCCAGAAAAGGACATAATATCATTTTTGCAGCTTTCCAGGTCAAAATGCTTTATCTAAATCTAATAATGAAGAAACATCAGACAAATAAAAAATGAGTGTTCAACTGCAAAAACAAAGGAAGTATTCTTTAAAAAATATCAATTTCATGAGACAAAAACAGATTAAGAAATTGTGTAAATTAAAGGAGACTGGCATTTAAATGAAATACATTACCCTCAACTAGATTTGGCACTGGAGAATTTTAAAAAATGCTAGAAGTGACATGATTAATTATCAAAATTGTCATGTAAACACCAAAGTATTGCATCAACTTTAAAAACTGAAGTTGATTCCTATGGTTATGTAAGAGAATATATTCCTTGGAAATACATTAAAATATTTAAGATAAAAGGCTGTGATATATGCAACTTTCTCTCAAAAGTTGTAAACAAAAACAACATGTACAGAGAGCAAATGTTAAAACAAATTGGGCAAAATTTTAACAATAGATGAATCTGGGGAAATTGTAAAAGTTGCTTTCTGTACTGAATAAAAGTGGATTTGTGAAGTTCTTATTTATTTAACGTGGTAAAGTTGGCTATTCTATAAACTTTTTTAGAATATTACTCCATGATAATACTAAAATAAGTGAGATGTTTCTAAAGTGACATTAAAACATGGGGAGATATGTCAAAAAAAAAAGAACTTTTTAAATTTATGTATCTATGTAATATTAACATGGGTGTATGAATTCCTATTTCTTCAAGCTGAAATCAGAAAATATTTACAAAGAGTAGAACTAAATTCATTTGACATTTGTATAACTAATGTTTGTGTGGGAGAAGAAAACAAATCTTTGAAAAAAATATGTTCCTTTGCATTTGAGAGATTAATGAAAAAGAGTCATTAAAGCAGGACTGGGTAAGAATTAAAATTAAACCAGGAGCAATTATGACACTAGGTAATCTATTTTTTTCTCTTACAATCAAGCTGATAATAACTTTTATTTTAAATAAAAGTGGTGAGAAAAGAGCAGGTGAGAAATTTTAACACATTTGGGAAGATAGAAAAGTGGATGACTCAGCTAAGTGTAGAAGTTATACCTTCAGATCCATAAGATGCTAACAAGAGAAGAGCTGAAACCCCTATAGAAAGCTGACAGGATTAACATTTGGAAAGTAGAAATAAGATCTGAGATGAAAAAAGAGAAATCTTTACAAATGGTTCTCCTGATACCCTCAGTGATGATTAAGTTTATATGTCACTTTGGCTAGGCTATCATGCCCAGTTGTTTTGGTCAAACACTATTCTAGACGTTGCTGTGGAGGCATTTTTAAATATGATTAATATTTTAATCAAGAGCCTTTGAGTAAAGCAGATTACCTTCCATAATGTGGTGGGCTTCATCCAATCAGTTAAAGGCCCTAGAAGAAAAGATTGAGGTCTTTCTTTTCTGCCTCCAAACTGCCTTTGGCCTCAAGACACAACATTAGATCTGCTGGAATTTCCAGCCTGAAAATCTGCGGGCCTGACATGCAAATTTCAGACTTGGCAGTTGCCGTAATTGCATGAGCCAATTTCTTCCCTTCCATGGAATATACAGTTAAAGTAATCACACAAAGGGAAACACAGGACAAAGAAATGGAAAATGGGTCAAAAAAAGATAAGAAAATGAGTACTCTGATCTTGGAGGTCCAATATCTGCCTACGACTAGATGCAAGTTAGGAAAAGAACAGAAAAAAGAGACAAAGGGACAGAATTATCAAAGAAATATATCAATGAAAGTACATCGTTCTTAAGGGAGTCTTGATGATCCCAGGAAAAAATGAAAAAGATCTTCATGAAGACACATTAGCAAGGCAAACACTACAATAAAGAGAAGTCACTAAACAGCTTCCACAGTGAAGAATATATCAAGTAGAAAAATATGGGATTCAGTATGTCATCATACTTTTAATCAACAACTAGATATTAATTAGACATTAGAAGTAAAGGTCCTTAAAAACCTTCTGAGAAAAACAAACAAACAAACATTTTTTTACTTAGAATTTTATGTTCAGGCAAAAAAAAAAAATCAATCATGGATAAGGATAGAATAAAAACATTTTTAGACATCCAAAAATTACCCAAGTACCTTTTCTTAAGAAGTCAGCAGAGGATGTTCTTCACTAAGCAGAATGAGGGATTCTATTTTTAGAAAGTAAGGCATGGAGTCCAGAAAAGAAGGATCTAAGAAAGGGAAGGAAGTTCCTGGAGATAAGTTCCTCACTAAATCCAGGGAGCAATGTCTGCAAATCAGAGTAGAAAGGTGCACGAGGAAAGGAGGGAGTTCTCCAGGAAGTAAACACTGATGACAGATTGGTTGATGTGCTTGAATATTTCAGAATAATTATTGATAAATATTTGACAAATTCACAGCAGCATGAAACAATAGTAATGATTATATAAAAAACTAAGCCAATGAGAAAATTAAGTAATTAACTACAGAAAAAAAACAAGAGTTGAACAAGGAGATACAAGGGGTAAACAAATTATGCATTATCTTAATAATGCAAATTCTGGCTATTGCTTTAATCTAAAGGAAGAAATCTAAATGATATAAATACTTTGAGGGAATGGGGAAGGTGAAGTTGGAGGTAAAATAGAGAGATATCTTTTCAGCTATCATAAGAGAAATAGTATAAATATTTTTTTTTAGATAAATGAATATAAATACCAGAAGAAATAGCTAAAAGACCTGAAAGTGGTTATCTCTGGTTAATAATACTGATAAATAGGGAGGAATAGCCCAAAAAATAATTTTTAATATCAATATTTTATCGCTATTGCAATAAATCTTGGTTTAATCAATAACTTTGATTTTTAAACTTGAGTAGATATATTTTCATTTCAAATTTATTTTTTAAGTTGAATGATATGCATTTATGTATAAGTAACCAGGAAAATTCTCAGTTATTATTTATAGAGGATGATAATAATTTCAACACAGTTTGCCCTTTATAAGGGATTTTCATTCTTAGAATTATAAATGTATGTAAAATTATGACTGAATACAACACAATTAAGACAATTAAGGATTTCAGCATTTTTAAGCTAGCTTCAAGTAAAAATCACTTTCTTCTGTTTTACATAGAATCTGTGATCTAACTGAATTTAAGACAATCTACTCTGGAGTTAAATATTCACTCCTTTTTATACTCTTTGGACAGAAATTTGAGTAAGTAGACTGAGTATGTAAAAGATTGTTATATGAACAATGGTAAAGGACTGACATACATATATATATATATATATATATATATATATATATATATATATATATGAGACATATATTACTTAACCCCAGTACAACTTTTCCTCTTGTTTTTGGTAATAAAAATCCCAATTTGATCTGTTTCACAAAGAGGGGTTGCAATAAACTTCAGCTTCTTTTGAAGCTATATATAAAGTAATTTAAATGTTGGCTAGTAAGATATAAATGAAGTGTTTCTATAACTTCTGTGAAATCTCAGATTTTTTTTTTTTTTTTTTGCCTCACTTTCTATCCTGCTGGTTGGAATGAAGGGAAATGTGATGGTTATTGTTCATGCAATCATCTAGGACTAAGATGAAGGTCACATTAGGAATGGAATGCAGGAAACTGGAAGTGTACACCATGGGGCTAATATCCCAACCATGGATTTCTTTTATGTAAGAGAAGAATATAATTATTTTTTGTTTAAGTTGGGTTTCTTGGTCTTACATGATATATAGTATGAAATAGTTTTTCTCACAAAATTTAGAGTACTTAAATTTTAATGTAGAATTAAAATAGAAACAGTAGTATTACAGTAAAAGAGTGTGTAGGATATGTGTTTTGCATTTTCTTCTAAATGAACCACAGCTAACCTTCTGATAAAATACAATATAAACAAAAGTTAATTTTGAATATGTTATTAACCTTACTTAAAAAGCAATAGAATTATTGTGTTGTGTCACAATAAATAGGATAATAAAGACATTGATTGATGAGGAATGTTAATTATATTTGTTAGAAGCATTACTGCTTCAGGTTATAATTACTTATGAAGTAGGAAAATGAAAGTAGCTATATGTAGGAATATACTTAACTGAAACCCAGCAGAATCAGTTAATAGGTTTATTGAGAATAGCGCTGCTGTCAACTTCTATTGGCACTGCAGACCAAATAACAAATTTAAGACTATTGTACTAATAGGAAGCACAGATGGAACTTGTAGTTTATTAAAATCTCATCCTATAGAAGGTGGCTGTTTTATTTTATTAAAATCTCTATTTATGTTCATGTTTCTTATTCACTGTTATTTCTTGAGTGACTTATACTGAGAAGATTCAGAGTGGTTTTGTAAAGAGCCATGACTGGGGGAATGTTTTTCATGCTTATAAATTTTTTTAAATAACAGCTTTGTTAAGATATAATTTACATACTATAAAACTCATCATTTTAAAGAGTACAATTCAGTGGTTTTTAGTATACTCCCAAAGTTGTGCAATCATCACTACTATCTAATTTTATAACATCTTCATTACCTCAGTAAGAAACCCTAAAACGATACTCATTAGTCAGCTCAAAAAGATACTCATTAACAATCACTACCATCACCCCACCCCCCAAACATTTTTACTGTTCCCAAGAACCAATAAACTACTTTCTGTCAGTATGGATTTGCTTGTGGCCTTTTGTATCTAAGCTCTTTCATTTAGCACACATTTTTCAAGATTCATCCATGTTGCAGTATGAATTACTAGCCTATTACATTTTATGGCTGGATAATTTTACATTTATGGATATACCACATTTTGTGTTTCTATTCATCAATTGAAGGACAATTTGTGTTGTTTCCACTTTTTGACTATTATAAATAATGCTACTATGAACATTTGTGTACATGCTTTTATGTGGACATGTGTTTTCAATTACTTCAGGTATTTACCCAGGAGTGGAATTACTACA
Source organism: Eidolon dupreanum (assembly GCA_028627145.1). Classification (NCBI taxonomy): domain Eukaryota; kingdom Metazoa; phylum Chordata; class Mammalia; order Chiroptera; family Pteropodidae; genus Eidolon; species Eidolon dupreanum. Next base: position 48,880,987 of record CM053503.1, on the reverse strand, counting down.
TTATATGGTAATTCTGTGCTTAATATTTTGAGTTAAATTGTTTCCCACAGTGGCTGCACCATTTTAAATCTCTACGTGTAACACATGAGGTTTCCAATTTCGCTGAATCCTTGACAACACTTGCAACTGTATGCCTTTTTTATTATAGCTATCCTAGTGGGTGTGAAGTAGAATCTCACCATGGTAGTGATTTACATTTTCTTAATAGCTAATTATGGTAAGCATCTTTCTATGTATTTATCAGGCATTTGTGTATCTTCTTTGGAGAAATGTCTATTTAAATTATTTTCCCATTTTGAATCTGGTGTTTTGTTTTTTTTTTTTATTACTGAGTTGTAAGTGTTCTTAATATATTCTAAATATAAGATCCTTTTTATATGTTCTCCCATTCTCTGGGTTGTCTTTTCACTTTCTTTATGGTGTCCTTTAAAACACAGAAATTTTTAACTGTGACAAGGTATAATTTATCTTTTTTTAAATTTGATTGTTTGCGGGGGTTTCTTTATGTTTAAGAAAGCATTACTTAATAAAAAGTCATAACGAGTACACAATTTAATTTCCACACAGAGGATGAATCTTACTATTTATTGTAAGAGTTTTATACTTCTAGCTTTTACACTTAGGTCTATGATCCATTTTGAGTTAATTCCCCTTCAAGGTCTGAAGTAGGGACTCAATCTCATTTTTTTTTGTTGTTGTTGTTGCCTATGAAAATCTAGTTGTCCCAGCAGCATTTATTGAAAAGACTGTGTACTGTCTTGGCATTCTTGTCAAAATATAATGTAAGGGTAAATTTCTTGACTCTCAATTCTAGTTCTTCCATCTATATTGTATAGCCTTATGCCAGTACTATGCTGTTTTGATTACTGTAGTATTGTAGAAAAATTTTGAAATCTGAAAGTATAAATCCTCCTATTTTATTCTTTCCAAGAATATTTTGGTTATCCTAGGTCTACTGCATTTCCACATGAATTTTAAGATTAACTTGTCAATGTCTGCAAAAAATAGAGCAGGTTTTTTGATAGTTGCTTTGTAGTTTCAATGTGCCAGTTTTGCATTTATTTTGTTAGACTTTTTTATAAATATTTTACTCTTTTTGATACTATTGGGAATAAAATAGTTTTCTTACTTTTATTTCCAGATTGTTCATGTTAGTGTTTAAAAATACAATTGATTTTGGTATATTAACTTGTGTCCTACAAACTTGCTGAACTCATTTATTAACTTTCATAATTTTCTGTATTACTTAAGACTTTGTACATTCAAGATTATGTAATCTTCAAATAATTATAGTTTAATTTCTTCCTTTTCAATCTATATTCTTTTCATTTTTTTCCTTTAGTTCTTTGAACATCCTGATAAAATAGCCGATTTAAAGTATTTATCTAACAAATACAATATCTGGGTTTCTTTATGAACAGTTTTTTTTAACTGCTTTTTATCTTACATATGGGTCATATTTTGTGCATCTTATATTTTTTTTTGTTAAAAACTAAACATTTTAAATAAAACAATGTGAACTCTGGTAATCAGATATTACCTTAGAATTGTCTGTGCATTTTATTGTTGTTGTTGCTGTTGCTTGTTTAACAACTTTCCTGGACTAATTCTATAAAGTCTGTATTCTTTTTTATGTGTGGACACTGAAGTCTCTGCTCTGTGAGATAAATTGCCTTTATATTTCTCCCTTGTATAAAATAAATCTTTTAATGGAGAGGATACTCATGAGAGAGAAGAACATGGATCCATGCCACATTGTGCAGAGCCCTGTATCTTACTGCTTGTCCACTGAGCTGAATTTAGAGAAGGAGGTTATGGGACTCTTGCATGCCAGAGTCAAAGGATAGCTACTGAATCCCTCTGTTTACCTGATCCAAATCCTGAGAAATAAACTTGACTTTCTTTCTTTAATGTTACAACCTAAAACCACATAATATAATACAGTTGTAGATAAAAGTGATTGTTGATCATTCTCATTTTTAAATACAAGGAAAATGTTATTGAGAGGAATTCAGTGGTTTTTCCAAGGTCATCAAATTCTTAGTGGCAAAGTTGAGTTTTAAAATCCAGGCTCTTTTCCATTCATTATGCTATGCAGCATTCTATTATCTCAATACATAAGAAATGTTTTAATTATTTTTCACTTAATTCAATTTACTCACTCATGACTTTTTGCACAAATATTGAACTCAGACCAAAGACTTTCCATAAGAAATAATTCTATAGTTCTGTATCAGATACAATGGGACTAAGCTTCCAGATTTAATGGAGAAGTGCATTTTGCAGATGGGTGGCTTGTGGTTTTTATGTGGAGTGCCAAATCACTTGATAGATGAGTAGTAGGACAGGTGTGGAAGTGAATTCTCCTTGCTTTGTAACCATGGTATGCCATTCATCTAAATATAACGTGAGCTTCTTAAAATTATTTTCTTCTCTTCAATTACTTTCTTTTAAATACTGATGTGTTTTCCCAAAATTTCTAACAAGTATATTAAGAAATTAACTTTATTGGTCCTAATAAACATAAACACTATGAAGAAACTGATATTAAGGTTTTATTATAATATATTTTTTAATGGAATAGATTATTAAAAGACCAGGCATGTCTGAACTATGGATCTTAGTTATATCTTAATATTTGTTCATAATAAGTAAATAAATGTAAAAAGAAATATTATATCCAGAAAAAATTTCTGATCTAGCAACATTATTATTTATTGAAGCTTCCACTTATATTAGCATTTTAGATGAAAAATTAGCTTTAGTATCTAATTTGACTTTAACAATTAACTCTGGATGCAGTATGTTGATTCAGAATTTTGGAACATCCCTATTCATCATATCATGTTGCAACACAATGTATCATAGCATGATGAGCCTGGCTTGAATCTTTGCTATGAATACTTACAAGAAAAAAAAAAAGATATGGATCAGAATGATCAAAAGGAAGTCCAAAAAGGAAAGGATGTCTTTAATGACATCTACAGAAAAGGCAGCATTTAAGAGACTCCATTGTGGAAGTGTCAGGGTTTCTGCTCCCTACTGATGGAAGCAAGAGTTCTGAGGATAAGAAGCTTTAGTTCTGAAAGAATAACTCCCCCTATGCCATGACCTCCCCAAATCCCTGGGAGTCAAACTGTCTCCGAAATTGAGTGTGCAGTCAGGGATAACATAGTGATAATATCTCTCTGAGATAGAAGAAATCAAGGTTATATAGACATTTCCAAATGATCCTTTATTATTAGCTGACTGCCATTCCTGGTTGTGAAGCAGAAGAAAGATCTAAGTGATAATGTGTGGCTGTGAGTTACCTCTGCAGTTGATGGTGTTCTGAACCAACCTGTTCTTGTTTATATGAGATCGAGAAGGCAGACAAAAAAGCCAGAGTTACCAACATTAGAGGCAAGCAAATACCTGCTATTTCTCTAACAGAGAGTCACTCATTAGTTTGTCAATTAGAAAATCATTCTAGCACTAACATTCCTTTGATAATTTCTGGTACAATTTTTTATTTTCTGTATAATGCTGTGTGGTTGGGGGTAGTAAAAGGGAAGGCAAGGCAGGAAGAGAATGAAGGAGAACTTGGCCCTAGTTGAAGGCATTCTATTTCTATCACATTTTTTGTTTGTTTGTTTGTTTTCTAAATACAAAATACTCAGCAGAGAGCTAATAGAGATCAGAAATCACGGGCACTAGGCCATGCTATTTCTGCTTTGCTTTGTAACTTAGAGATGTCATCAAGAAACTCTTTGGTTCACACTGTTCTTTGCTCCCCCCAAAATTAGAAAGTTTAACTAAAATTTGTCTAAAGTTCTGTCTTAATTACAATAATGATAGCATCAATTGTGTACTGGGTTTTTTACACACACTATATAAGTTAATGATCACAATAGTTAAGTTCTATAAGCTGTTTTATAGATGAGATTATGGAGGCCTAGGGCAGTTAAACAATTTATATCAGTTAACCTTATAAAAGAAAGAGTAACAGACAGGTGATTGGATCTTAGGTCTGTCTAGCTCTAAAGATTACAAAAATTTTACTATACCAAGACACAATATTTTGCAAAATAACAGACATTTATTTAAATGTTGAATGATATTTTTCCAATTTTACCCGAAAGCATGAAGTTTTACTTTCATAAGATTATCAGGGTTTCTTAATGAGACAGCTTATGTTAGATTATCAACATTCTTTCCTGGCATAGTATCTGCTTCATGGTAGGCACTGAATATCCTGAATGAATGGAAGAACTGGTCGTGCTGGCAACAGTATAATCTATACTCCCCTTTCCAATCTAGTGGATATAGCTGTATTTTACTTCTTCATGAAAGAGAATCCCTGATTTCTTAATTTTTCCTAATGTGATTATTTAAAAAAGATATATACTGAAATATAGCTTAACAAGCATGAAAAGAGAATGCATGCACATTTTCAGAAAAGAATCCCAAATGATTGACATGAAGCTCATCATGAACAAAAGATATTCATTAGTAGATCTTTCAAGTGACCCTGAAGCGAACCTTAATTAAAAGACACACACACACACACACACACACACACACACACACAGAGTCATATATTAATTATAAACTATTCTCTCTGCATTAAGTGAATGTTGTATGGAGTATATGCCTTGGAGTCAGATGAACCAGGCTTGCAAATCCAGCAATGTGACTCTAGGCAAATCTCTTAGCACACACTTAAGAGTAGGTAAATTATTGCTATGTGTATGTTCGTAATGAGAATTAGAAATAACATTCCTAAGTCATTGGTAAATAAGTCCTCAGTAATTGGCATTTAACTATGACAGGAAACAAAGGAAATGTCTTCTTTGGCTTGTTATGTGAAGAAAGTGAGTTTTTAATTGGATAAATTTGAATTATATTATCAGACTTTAAGTTTATCAAGATGTTTCCATGAATAACTATCTGAGGAAGTATGTAAGTAATGTGAGTTATATTTTCCAGTTTTACCAAAGCTTTTTTTCCTCCCACATGTCTTTCAGGGCTTGTATTACTTTGTAAAACTAATATGGATGATTTCTTGAATCTATTTGTTATAGAACCAACTCTAAACAAACTTATTTGTGTAGTATCAGCTGGCAGGAAGCTGTATACAGCAATTGCATCAAGTATTACTTAGCCAATTATGATTATAGGTACAATCCAGGAACACACAAATGGAGAGGTAACTATACTGACTTTAGACTAGGACTATAGAACAAACTCACTCTAAAGAGTCACAAGGTTTGAATCTAACCAGACATAATTAATTGTGCCTTTGATTTTTTTGGAATGCCACCAAGGCCCTGTTGTTGTGAACACTACCATGGTCTCTACTTATTAACTTAACGTTGTAACCTGACCATTTCGTAACTGGCATTAAAATTACAGAGTCAAAACCCTGAGTGTGTACTTGCAAATCATTCAGGTTAAAAAAAATCCAGCTGGGAAATATAGAGACTCAAATCCCCTTACCAATTTTAACTTCATATTTTGAAATAATAGAAAGATCTCAAGAGTAATAATGACATATAGCAGCTAACAAGTTTAGAGTAATAGGAAAAGTCCCTTTGTTCTTTGATTTAAATTAAACTAGTTTGTAAATATGTAAAGGGATTTTTAAAAAAAATCAGGTTTTTCTTCTGTGTTTAGAGCCTTACAGTCTGATTTAATCAATGATACCAATTGTTAGGTATAATTCTATATAATTCTAAGCCAGGATCGTGGCTCTATGAGAGACCTAACAACTTTTCCCCCATACTTTTAGCTATAAGACCCTAAGGAAGGCACTGTTACTTGATCATCTTTGGTCTAGAGGGTGAGGTTATTCAATGAGACCCTTACATGGTTCTATTTCACATGTAATATACAATAATGAAGAGCTTAAGTATCATAATTGAATATCCAGACTCACATGCAATTTGCTAATTCATTTATTCATCCAGTAACTATTTATAGGCCAGATACAATTTTGCACACTGGGGATTAAATAGTGAACAAAACAGAGAAGTCCCTGACCTCATATTTTGAAATATTCTAGTGGGAGAACACAGAAAAATAAAAGCAGAAAACAACTATATAAGGTAAGAGCAGACACAGTAACTACTGTGATGGGAAGAAGGTATTGTTTGCCAACTTACTAGATCAATTTACTAGCTTTGTTATCTTTAGAAAGTGGTTGAATATCTCTTAGTAATTATAAAAGGTAGGTAATATTACCAAAACTGTAGAGCTAAAGTGAAACAGAACATATAAAGTGCTGAACTCAGTGGCTGGTATGTAGCAAATGCTCAAAAAATTTAAGTCAAATAGCAGGAAACTTTCTCTATGTCATAAAGACTCTCTATAAAAAGCCAACAGATAAATTATGCTTAATAGTAAGAATCTCGAAGCTTTCTCACTAAGATCAGATACAAGACAAGGATATCCCCATTTACCCCTCCTTTTTAAATTATATTAGAAATTCTTGCTAATGCAGTAAGGTAAGAAAAGGAAATGAAAGACATACAGTTTGGGAAGGAAGACATAAAACTGTCTTTGTTCACAGATAACATGATTGCTTATGTAGAAAATGCAAAAGAACTGATCAAAACATTCCTGGAACTAATAAATGAGTATAACAAGGTTGCAGGATACAAGGTTTATACACGAAAATGAATTGACTTCTCATATGCCAACAATAAATAAGTGGAATTTGTAATTAAAAACACAATATCATTTACATTAGCAGCCCTCAAAATGAAATACCTGCATATAAATCTAACAATATATATATAAGACCTATATGAGGAAAACTACAAAAATGAAGAACAAAATCAAAGCAAAACTAAATAAAATGGAGAGATATTCCTCGTTTGTAGATAGAAAGACACAATATTGTCAAGATGCTGGTTTTTCTCCACTTGATCTATAGATTCAAGAAAATTCTGACCCCAAACCAAGAAAATTATTTTATGGATACTGACAAACTGACTCTAAAGTTTATATGGAGAGATAAAAGACCCAGAATAACCAACACGATATTGAAGAACAAAGTTGGAGAACTGATGCTATCTGTCTTTAAGACCTGCATAACGCTCTAGTAATCAAAATAGTACAGTATTGGCAGAGGAATAGACAACTAAGTCAATGGATATTCCAGAAATAGAACCCCATAAATATAGTCAACTGACGTTTGACAAAGGACCAAATGTAATACAAGGAGGAAAAGACAGTCTTTTCAACAAAGAGTGCTAGAATAACTGAACATCCACTTGCAAAAAAATGCATCTGGAGACAGGCATTACATCCTTCACAAACTTAACTCCAAATAGATCACAGACCTGAATTTAAAAAAATGAAATTATAAAACTCCTAGAAAATAACAAAGGATAATATAGATGACTTTGAGTATGGTGATGCCTTTTTAGATACAACACTAAAGACACCACATAAAAAGACATGGTAGAAATGATAAGGTAGACTTCATTAAAATTAAATACTTCTGCTCTGTGAAAAAATATCAAGAGAATTAGAAGCCAAGGCACAGAATGGGAAAAGATATTTGCAAAAGACACATCTGATAAACGTCTCTTATCCAAAATATACAAAGAACTCTTAAGATTCAACAGTAAAAAATTAAAAATGCAATTCAAAGATGTGCCAGTGTAGCAGGTCTTGAATGGCAAGAGGAGAGGGGTGAGAGAACCAGGCAGAAGGGAGGGGTGAGAGAGGAGCACAGAAGGAGAGGGAGAGAGCAGGATGCTCTGGGAGGCAGGAGGTGGGGGGAATTTTTTAGAAGTAATTAAAGTTTAAAAAAAAGAGGCCAAAAATCTTAACAGACACGTCAACAATGAAGATATACAGATGATAAATAAGCATACTAAAAGATGTTCCGCATTATATGTCATTAGGGAAATTCAAATTAAAACAAGATATTGTTACATACCTGTTGAAATGGCCAAAATATGGAACACTCACACCACCAAATACTGGTGAGGATATAGAGCAACAAGGATCCCCCCTGCATTGCTAGTGGGAAATATAAAATGGTACAGTCACTTTGGAAGACATTTTGGTGGTTTCTTACAAAACTAAACATACTCTTACCATATGTTCTAGCAATTGTGCTCCTTGGTATTTACCCAAAGGAGTTGAAAACTTATGTTCACACAAAAACCTGCACAAGAATGTCTATAGCAGATTTATTCATAACTGCCAAAACTCGGAAACAATCCAGATGTCCTTCAATAGATAAATAAATAAGTAAACTGCGGTACATCCAGACACTGAAATATTATTCATTACTAAAAATAAATGAGCTATCAAGCTATAAAAAGAAATAGAGGAACTTTAAGTGGCTCATTAATAAATGAAAAAAGACAATCTGAAAAGGCTACATATTGTATTATTCCAACTGTATACTATTCTGGAAAAAGCAAAACTATGGAGACAGTAAAAAGATGAGTGGTTGCCAAGGGTTTGGGGGAAGAAGAGATGAATAGGCAGAGCACAAAGGATTTTTAAGGCAGTGAAAATATTCTGTATACTGCTATAATGGATAAATATCACTATACATTTGTCCAAACTCATAAAATGTAAAAAAAAAAAGTGAACCCTAATGTAAACTATTGACTTTAATGATTGTGATATGTCAATATAGGTTCATCAATTATAGCAAATGTACCACTCTAGTGGGAGATAAGAGGTGGAGAGTGTGTTTTGCATGTATTGGAGCAGCGGGGAGCGGGGAATCTTTGTATCTTCCTCTAAACTTTATTGTAAACTTAAAATGACTCTAAAAGAGTTTTAAAAAAAATTAAGCCATCGTTTTCATTGCTAATTAAATTTATTTGTTAAAGCTGATTTTCATTTTCTCTTTCTATTCAATATTTACTTTTATTTCACAAACTAAGAAGTAATTATTTACTATGTCAAAGCACTGTTTTAGGTGTTTCTGGGTTGTAATAGAAAGCAAGCAACAACAACAACAAAACACCTTGCCCATAGGGACTTTACATTTCAGTACACATGATTTTATTAGGTTGAACCATTTTTGCCGTTTTACAGATTAAGAACAGTTGGATAAAGAAATTATTCAAATTGTAGTTTCTGGCATCTCTGAAGTAGAGAAGTGGATCCCAATTCATATTTATGAAAGATTTTAAGTTATTAATTAAAGAGTAAATCACATATCAGAGGGTTGAGCTACATATGAGTGATTTTTTTAATGTTTTTGAGCAGGGTCTTTTCTTTATAATATAACACAGTGTGGAATCCCACATGATAAAATTTGTAATTATTTATTCAATCTATAGACACCCATACTTGAAGACCTTCTAATAAAAATTTTTAACTTTTATCAATATTAATTTTAGTTTTTAAATATGTTTTGAAATATTTTCTGGACATATATGTATAATATAACTTTATAGCCTACTAAGAACAGTTTAAATGCAAAACTCAATTACATTCAAAGGAAGCAAAATGATTAAAATGAAATTATCAAAAGACAAAATTTGTCTTCCTTAAGGTAAAATAGTGTTCTGGAACTCAGGATAAGTTCTTGACTGTGTTATACCAGAGTCCAAGTGCAAGGAACTAGTTTCAAACATCTGTGGCTAATGCACTCTGGAGTTGACCAGCTTGGGTTAGAACATTGGCTCTGCCATTTTCTGTCTGTGTGATGGTGGAAAAGTCACTTGACCTTTCTGTGCCTCAGTTTCTTCATAAGTAAAGTTGAAATAATGCTAGTTCTTACATTAAAGCTTTCCTATGAAGATTAAACAAATGTATATGTGTTTAGAACTTACCAGGTACTTGGCACATAGTGTTATATGTTTAACTATTGTTATTATCATTATTATTAGTCATTAATATAAAACAAAATTTTGTCATTGCTATAGTCTAAATGTTCATGTCTCCTCCAAAATTCATATATGTTGACACCTCATCCTCAATGTGATGGTATTTGGAAGTGGCACCTTATGGAGGTGATTAGCTCAGGAGGACAAAGCCTTCATGAATGGGAGAAGTACTCTTATCAAAGAGATGCCAGAGAGCTCCCTTGCCTCTTGCATGTGAGGACACAGTGAGAGGGTGGCTGCTATAAACTAGGAAGTGACATTACTGAAGTGATGTTACCAGTTACTGAATCTGATGGCACTTTGGGCTTTCCATTCTCTGGAACTATAAGAAATAAATTTCTGTTGTCTATAAGCTACCCAATCTATTGTGTTTTTGTTATAGTAGTCTGAATGGCCTGTCAGTCATTCTGCAAAGAATTAATTTATATCAAATATGTTTTACTCTTTTTTTCGCCTTTTTCTCTTCATCTTGTTTAGTCCGTGAAGAAAAAGAAAAAAAAAAACAACTATTTTTCAAATGAGAATAATTTCCCTAGAGAAGATTCTGTAAATACCTGTTGCACACTCTAAGACTAAAAGACTGGGTGGAAAAGAATCTTGGTTTTCATCTCAGCACCCCGAATTTATTATTTTTGTCAACCAAATCAAGTAACCTCTTTGAGCCCCAGTTTGTACATCCCTAAAATAGGTACAATTGAGACTTTATTTATATGTAGATATCCTAGAGTTTGTAATGAACTACTAATCTGAATACATAAATGTGAAGATGGTATAAATGTTAAGATGGTATTGTATTATTTGAATTGATAATATATATTATTTTTCTCAAAATGCCCTCAAAGTGGCATCTAAAAGAGTTAGTTAACACACTGTAGAAAATAGCTCCATTGAATATCTGATGGGGTGATTATATAGGTGGAAAAATCAAGTTTTGTTTTCCTAAGTGTTGAAATTTATTGTACTTTCACTATGTAGGTCAAGGTTCTGAGAATTAGCTAGTACTGCCAAAGTAGCAAAGTTTTTCTTCTATATTCCACTCATCAAGATCAATTCTAGCTTCTTTCAGAGAGACCATATTTTCTACCAGAGAACATTACTTTTTTTCCAAACCAAGGGAGGAATACTAGTAATTCTAATAATGATGATAAAAAAATCTATAATACTAATTACCAACATTTATGTAGAATTTTCTGTGTCAGGCACTATTCTTAGCATTTTACATTATTTTACTTATACTGTATTTGGGCCACTAGTCAAAAGTTGTGGTCTGTCACTGTCAGTTTTCAATTGAATTGACATTACTTATTCATGAAATAAATATTTATGGAAAGCCTAAAATGTGACAGACTTCTACTTGGGAAGCTGAAGCTAAATAGTCCCACTGTGCCTCATACCCCAGTCATTTTTGGTTCTGTGAAATTATAAGCTGCTTTGTTCTTCATTCTTTCACAGATTCTCATCGACAAATTAATTTGTCTTTTATCTCTGCTTCTCTTTATTCCTACTCTTTTCCCTGCATAGCTGGAACTTCTTTTACATAGTAAATAAACTACCTTACATTCTCAAACTCTCCAGAGAACGTTTTTTTCTTTTCCAAGTTTAACTAAAGTTAACTCAACTTCAGGGCTAACCTTGCCCTGTAACCATGCAGGATGGATGTTCATGAAAGCATAGGTTTCAAACCACAGAGACAGGTCTTTGGGTTTAGGATCACCATTCTTTTTGGCATCCCATTATCTTCTACACCTTTTATTTCTATGTATGTATGTATGTATGAATGTATGTATGTATGTATGTATGTATGTATGTATGTATGTATTTAATGATGACAAAATCAAATGTTTCATTTGTATACTTTAACAGTAAGGCTTATATGTTTACATTGCGTGTTCATCTCTCATCGTCAGATTTCTTTCTATTACCACATATTTGACTTCCTTTACCCCATTTACTCCCCTCTTTCCCCTCTCCCTACCCTCTGGTAACTACTATTGTTCATGTCCATGAATCTCTGTTTGTTCTGTTCATTTGTGATATCATGTGGTTTTCAACTTTTTCTGTCTGGCTTATTTCGCTTAGTATGATTATCTCAAGGTCCATCCACATTGTTGCAAATGGCAGTATTTCATCTCTTATTATGGCTGAGTAATATTCCATTGTATATATGTACCACAGCTTCTTTAGCTAATCATCTATTGTAGGACACTGTGGTTGCTTCCATGTCCTGGCCACTGTGAATATTTTGAAAATAATCTTCTGGGAGGAGGAGAGACAGCAAAAAAATCCTCTTCATTTGGAGGTTGTATCACCTGCTTCTATTCAACACAACTGTATATTTTTTCTTTTTTACAAAAGCAAATAACTTAATAGACATAAACTGATTATTAGCTCATTTTATATTTATATATAGTCAGACAAAAAAAGACAGCCATTTAAATTATTTTTCACTTTAAAAAATATATTAGACTTCAGTGCAATGTATTGTAGTATAGTCAAAAGACTAGCAATACACTAATTCCAAAGATAAAGTAATTCACATATCCCATAGATAAAACCACCATCTTTCAATTTTTTTTATTCATGAAGTTTCTTGCTTAACCAAATTAATTTGTTTAAAATGCAGTCAACAAATGTTAAAAGATTAACAAACCCAAAGGCAGATTAAGGATCATTGGAAGAATAAATGATGAGTACTTGAACTCTTGTTATCAGATGCATGCAGCAAACAGCAAAAACAATATGACTATTAATAAGTTAATAACTCATAATCATGCTTGCTTCTGTTTAGTTTTTCCTGTCTGAGCACAGTCAGCACAGCTTCACCACACTAATAAAGAGTGGCACTCACACCCCTAATGCAGAGCAGATGACCACCTCCTTGGGAGTTTTCTCGCAGCCACAGCGGTTTCTAAGCCTCAGAGAATAAGGAAAAAAAAAAAAAAAAGAGGTAAACACTAGCTTCAGAAAAATCATTTAATCTTTCTTCCAGTGACTTTAATTTCTGAGCTCTAAATGCCCTTTCAATCTCTTATTGTCATTCCCTTAACTGAACACACATTTATTGAAATTTTTATTATTTGCAGAGTAGTGATAAGTGTTATGGAATATACTACTATGGAGAATGAGAGAAGAGGCAAGCTACAAGAACTGAATAATTATCCCCAAACTATTAATTCTATAAAATCATGGAGAATGTTTATTTCATACACCAACTTATACAACTGACATAGTGCCCAGCGCATTGGTGGTACCTGATAAAGATTTGGTGAATGAATGAATAAGAAACAATATCAGAAGAGGCTGAGAATGTTTGCATAAACTCAGACATGGGTCAAGCATTTAGTCACAAGCTATTTACCAATATAAAAGTTCTAAGAAATAAGTAACAAAGAAAGCAATTACATATTTACATGAGATTTAAACATGCCCTTGCCAGTGAATTGAAGGAAATGTAGTTGGCAGTCTGATGTTCAGGTGCTTGTGGGTGAGAAGGACATTTACAGAGTTCCTTCCTTCAGTTGCTCAGAAAGGTCCAAGTGTGTACCACAGGCAGGCTGCTATTTGCTTCAGAGGTAGTCTCTTGAATGTGGTCAGGAAGGAAAATCCAGGCTAATGAGCACGCATGCCAGGAAATTGTTACCATCAAATTTGTCATGCCTGCATCCTCCTGGAGGATTTAATCCCGAAATATTTGCTGTAATTTCCACAAATAGGTTCCTGATTTAACAATTTTCACAGCGGTGATTTCCCCCGCTGGTGATCTTGGGAATGATTAGGGAGGTTTAAGTTATGTACTTAGAGACATGTGTCTTTAAGATTTTGCTGTTTGCACAGTGGAAATAATTTAAAATTGGTGGCCTCCATCCAACTTCCTACCTGTATTTCTTCTGAATAGATCGCAGATAATATTTTTGTATCCTTACCGCCTGTTTTTTTTTTCTTATTTGCACTACTACTACTTAGAATGTCCATCTTTCTATGTAATTAATTTGTAGGAGCTTTTCTGAAGCTGCACTAAATTTACACAATAAATGGGATACTTCTAAGATGGCTGTAGGCTATTATGGTGGTACACATTTAATCAGCATGTCTGTCTCTTAGATCATCATTCTAAGAATTGCTCACATGAATTACATGTTAATCTTACTTGGAATCAGAAGTTTTGATTTTTGCCTTTTGTTTTACAATTTATAGAAAGAACGAAATCACTTGAAGAGTAAACACTAGTACTATCCTGTTTACACAGATTCTGCTTATTTCAGAACATTGCATCTAAAAGGGTACTTTGGAATACATTGAAAATTAAATGATTCATTATGTAATATTTTACAGTTTTTAGTTTAATATTCTTTAAACTAATGTTATTAATGGTTGGCTAAAATATACCATACATAGAATGTATACTTGTCTAACATATATCTTCAGAACTATATCTAGTTCTATCCCTAAGTTTATTGCCTAAATACATATTTTAAAATATATAGTTCATATGCATGTGTCTCATTTGCCCCTTTTCAAATAGCTGTCCAGCTCAAGGTCAAAGGATATAACCTGAATATGAGCAGTATATAAGCTCAGGAAGCTTTCTGAGAAACAAATTCACTTTAATTACAGACGAGGAATTTACAGACGAGGAATTTACAGACTTCTCATTTCTAATATTTATTTTCTCCACCGTCCTTTAGTTATACAATCCCCTGGTTATATCCCTGACTTTTTCATCACCAGTCACTTCCAAAAGCTCAAATTCAAGTAGCCTATTTTTTGACTACATACTCTGTTTCTCCAATTTCAACAAATCTGTATTAGAATAATGCAGAGATTAGCATGGCCCTGTGCAAGGCTAATACACAAGTTTATATTTTTATGTTGAACGGTTAGATAATTAAATACTGGAATTGTATCAACTCTCTCCAAATTGATATATACATTTATTGCAATTATAACCAAAATACCAAATAGTTACTTTATTTTTTTTTGAGGAACTTGAAAGCAAATTCTAGAATTTATGTGCAAACACAAAGAGCCAAAAATATTCAAGACGGCTTGAAGAAAAAGATCAATGTTATAGGTCTTGCTCTACAACTATCAAGGACAACTATAAAGATACAATAATTAAGAGCAGTATTAATGAAAGGAGAAACAAAGACATGAATGGAACAGAATAGTAGTTCAAAAACAGACCCACACAAATATGAACATTTGATTTTTAGCAATGTTAGTTCTGTAAAACATTGAGGAAAATAGTCTTTTAATAAATATTCTTGCAAACACTGATTATCCATAAGTAAAACACAAAATTAAATGAACCTCTATCTTACCTAATAACACACACACACACACACACACACACACACACACACACACACACAAACAATTCCAGATAAACTATAGACGAAACAAATAAAGTTGTAGAATATAATATAGTAGTCTCTCAATACAATCTTTAGAAGTTTGAGAGTAGGGATTCTTTTATTAAGCCAGATACAAAAAAAAAATTAGGCAAAAACAGAAAGAGTGATAAATGGACTACATTAAAATTAAGAACTCATGTTCATCAAAGAACAGTAATTAAAGAATAAAAAAGGCACCCTACATATGAGACAAAAGATATTTGCAACACATGTAACCAATAAAATCTCATATCTTGAATACCTTCAAAATTCTTAAAGTGCAATAAGAAAAAGGCAAAAACTAGAAAAATTAGGAAAAATATTATAAAGCACTTTAATTAATATTCAATCTTACTAGTAGTCAGGGAAATAAATGCAACCTAAAGTCACAATAAGATATAATTTGACAATGAATAGAATGGTGACTAGTGTGATAATTAATACCTAGTGTTGACAAGAATATAGATCAACAGAAATTTTCACAATTTATTGGTGGTAGTGTAAACTGTAAAGATCACTTTGGAAAACAATTGGTCGTATCTGGGTAGATCTGGAAGACAGACATAATATGGCACAGCTTATATCATGCCTAGGCATAAACCCCATACCAACGTTTGCTTATATTCACTAGGATACATGTACTTGAAGTTTCATAGTGCATAGTTCAAAACTACTAAGTCAAATATACAACTGTAAAAAGAAATAAATTATGGTATATTTATGTAGTAGAATACTAAACAGCAATGAAAATAAACTACAGATGCAAACAAAAAACATTTCTGAGTCATAAAAACATAATGTTAAGTGAAAAAATACAATGCAGAAAGAAAATTACTATTATAATTTCACATATAAAATTCAAAAACAACAAAATTAACCTCTTTTTACTGATGCATAGGTAGTAAAACTCTAAAGTAAAGAATAGACATGAATACTACAAAATTTAGGATAGTTATTAAGGCAGGAAGCAGGGAGGATATATGATCAGGAAGTCCTACGTAGGAAGCTTCTGGAGATCTGCTGCATTCTAGGTCTTGATCTGAGTGGGGGGTTATGGGGTATTTGCCCTCTATCAATTTGTTAAGCAGGACATTTATGTTTTCTTATCTTGGTTACATATTAGTAAAAAATAAGTCATTCTATTAAAACAGTTACAGAAGCAGATACCCCGTTTTAATGTTTGTGTACAACTCTTTGAAGAAAGGGTTGAAAGATCACCATAGGGCAACAGCTTGAAAGAATAAGAAGGATGAGAGAGAGAGTGCCCCAATATTGATAAGATTTTAACATATTTAAAAATAATAAGTGAAAACAAGCAAAAAATGACCCATTGACCTGAGGGTATGAGGCAAGGAATGAAAGATTAAGTCTAAGTGAGAGCTGAAGCAGAGGAAATGGGGTTACCCATAGGAGCCAGGACCTATATGCAGCCCCTTTTAAAACTATAGAGAAGCAGGAAAGGCTCAAAGGGCAAAGGTCAGGGGAAGGGAAATAAATTGACTGATATCTTCTTCCTCCGCCCTCTGAGTTCCTCCCATTGCTTGCCCTTGTCCAAATCTGAAGCCCCAGAGAGTGTGAGTTGCTGAGTGATGTAGTCTGAAGAGGCTGGTTTTCTGCATCTCAGAGCAGGGCAGAGAAAGGCAGAGAAATCATGCAGGGATGGGAAGGAGCAAATGAAGATAATCAGCAGAGAACTGTGATGAACAGGGAAAGCTTTGTTCAGAAAGGCGCTTTTCCTCACAGACTATAGACACACAAGGGTGATAATTCAGAGATAATTTTAGTGGAAGAGAAAAATATAGTTAAGGGATCACTTGTCTGATGATTTTAATCGCAATAAAGTCAATACGGGGTTGTCTGCTTAGAGGGCAGAAAAACAGAGGTAGATCAGGTCATTTGAGAAGATTAGAGGAAATCTGAAATTACCTCGGTAGGAAATTCAGTAGGAAGTCAATTAGGTATAGGTAAAAGAACTGCTGAGTTACACTGAAGACAAGTGAATTTTTCATATGATGACAGTTTCTCTATTTCAGTTTTTAAGCAATTATTAATCCAAATCACTTGTATAGAATAAACATAAGTTTTCTTTACTTAACTGCTTTTAAAGCAAAAAAGAGTTTTTAGGGCAGGAATTGTGTTTTATTCATATGTATTTCCACACCTTCTCTCTTCCCTCATCCACATCTCAGACACCAAGCATATGCATACTTGTGTAGGCATACACATATATACAACCTAACACAATATACTTATATAATTTGGCACTTAAAATTTTCCTAATCTGGATAGGTATTTCTTACCTTATTGTAATTAATCTATTGTAATTAATGAAATCAAAACTACATATAAAAAGTGTTGGTTGGTTAAGTCTTGCAATTTAGTCCTACTTCAACTATGTAATTTTGATAAGTGTAATTTTGTTCTGAATGTTTTTATCCCCCTGAGATTCATATATTGAAATACTGAAGCCCAATGTGATCATATTAGCAGGTGGGGCAGTTGGGAGATGCATAAGCCATGAGGATGGAGCCGTCATGAATGGTATTTGTACCTTATAAAAGTAGCTCCAGAGTTCCTTCTATCATGTGATGACACAGAGAGATGGCACTGGCTATGAACCAGCAAGAGACCCCTCATTGGAAGACAACCATGCTGGTGCATCAATCTGGACTTCTATCTCCAGACTGTGAACAACAAATTTCTGTTATTTATATCCACCCAGTCTGTGGTATTTTGTCATAGCAGCCTAAGACAGTAAGTCAGGCATATATTTAAGCTTGAATTCAATAAGCTTACTTCTATGGAATCATTCTAGGTAAGGCTATCTGAACAATGGTTTTTGCAGTCGATTATTTTTATGAAAACCAGAAGTGTATCTGCCAAAATATGTCATAGAGTTCAAGATTGACATTGCATATATATTTATCTCTATTCATCTGTTTTCTGACTTTAATGGTAAATGGTGATATTGAATTAAAGCAAGAATATATCTACTAATCATATGGTATAATCAAAAGTGTCTAATTCTTGAAAAATATTTAAATTTTCTGTTAAAGCCAAATGATTTAGAAAAGACATTTGTGATCATAGCTTCTGAAATACTGGGTGGTCATTCCCCCAAACTATCAACCAGTGCATATCTGAAGTGTGCTTAGCCTAGTCTCTATTAGGTAACAATGAAAACATCAAGTCAAATTCAACCAACAGTTTTAGTCAGAAGGTAAAGATGAGCAAGAAATTTTCAAGATTTAAATGTACCAACATCACAAATATGGGAGTGGTTGAAATGGATATTAGTTACATATTATTGTTAAAGCTATACCTAAAGAATATATTTCAAGATAAGAGTCAGAAGGTTATGCAGTTCTGAGCATTACATACTCACTGGAAATTGGGATATAACTTTCAGATGAGAGATATGTCAGAGGCTATATCCTTACAGAGAAGATTCTCTATCCAAAGTCCAAGTGTTCATTATGCAAACCTTTACTGAGGGACAGCTATGTGCAAGGCAAGCCATTAGGCACTAAGGAAAAGGGGTTGAGATGGGGGTATAGGAACACCTCTACTTTATGACCTGTTTTATTTAGAAAATGACTCAGTGCCTTTGGTAATGACAAGGGCAGAATCCATAGTTCTCTTTGAATCATCTAATTATTAATACCTGCCCATCATAGAGTAGATCATAATAAGTTATTAGACGTTTTTATTCATAGACCCAGGGTAGTGAAAACCAGAGTGGGATGTCCTTGAGATGCTATCTGAGAAGTTTATCCATTAAGGAATGATGTAAAGCAAGAATATTCTTTTAAATGAGCCAGCACTTATTTAAAAAGAGAGGAGAACTGAGTGTACATCACTTAAACATAGGGTTTAGTTGTGGGGACAGGGATCAGGTAGAAGGATAAATAGCATTCTTTGATTATAATAAGGCTATGTTTACACCAGTTTCTGGAATATGTGAAAGTCACTTGAGAACCAGGTGACATATTTCTTATCTAATCTGCCACTATTATCAGTGCAAAATGTGATATTTTGGCTTGGGTGTTTTGACATCAAAGTGTAAAAATATTGAAATATATTTCCAAGTAATGTGTGTGTAACAGATCTCTCCAATTAGTATCTTTACCTGCAAGCATGATTGAATAAAAGGGTAGGCAGGATCAGGAATAGGCAGGAAGGGATCTGTTATTTGATTGACTATGAAAAGTGTTAGGTAGCATAAAAATGTCACATATCCCCATTTACTAATCCTAAGTTACTTGACCATTCTGAGTCTTGGTTTTCTGATCTAAAAATTGAAGCAGTTGGGGCATCTCTAAGTTATCTTTAACAAACTGTGGACAACTGTTTAAGGCAAGCAAACCATAACTGGGCCCTTAAAGCTCATTTTTATATGACCAATAGTAACGGACAAAATGTCTTTTCTGCCATAGGATGTTTATTATCATCATTTTAAATATTATCAACAGCTATCAAAACTCTACTAGACTAAAGCTTGAACTCTTTACAATGCAGCTTTGATTAATTAATGTACAATTAAGATTTGAAGCTATAACATCATTATAGTTTGATAAGGCTAGAATTTTATCAACATTTCTTTCAGTGATTCTTAATCATGTATCACAAAAAAAAATCATGCAATCTCAAAACTATATCCACTGGTCATTGCTGAGAGCTCAGGACTTTAAGCATATACATTTTTTCCTGTTAGTTTTTATTTTTTATAATTGTAGTAAAATACACAACATAAAATTTATTATTGTAGCCATTCTAAAATGTACAATTCAGTGACATAAAGTATGTTCACAACATTGTACAACTATCACCATTATCTTATTCCAGAACTTTTTTGTTATAACAAATGGAAACCCTGTACCCATTAGCAGTCACACCCTATTTCCCCTTCTCCCTGCCCCTGTCAACCACTAATCTGCTTTCTGTCTCTATGGATTTACTTATTATGGATATTTCCCATAAATAAGATCATGTAACACGTGACCTTTTGTGTCTGGGTCTTTTCACTTAGCAAAATTTCAAGGTTCATCTATGTTATAGCTGGTATTAATACTTCGATTCTTTTCATGTCTGAATAATATTCCATTATATGAATATGCTACATTTTGTTAATACATCCACTCATTGGTTGGTGGAAAGTTGAATTTTTTTCCATTCTTCTGACTATTGTGACTAATGCTGCTATAAACACTCATGTCCAAGTTTTTATTTGAACACCTGTTCTCAATTATTTGGAGTAAATACTTAAAAGTAGAATTGTTGAGTCACATGTCTAATTATTCTTAACTTAGATATTGTCAAACTGTTAATCAATAGTTACATCATTTTACATACAGTATATATATATATTTTTAAATACAATTTTCAAAACATCCTTATGGTGTAGATAACATTATTATACTAATAAGATGACTGAGGGCTTGAGAAGTTAGGGAACATACTTACCCAAGGTTACCACTTAAAATTGTTTGGTTTCCTGACTAGATTTGGAGCTCATAAACCATAAAGCTAAGTTCATAAAATCATAGACAGGATAACATCTCTGATGTATATATTTTTTTCCTGGGATATGAAGATGACATAGCTGTATTTTGATATTTATTCTGTTGTTGTCGTAAACTGAATTAAACATTCTCAATCAAATTTATTTTTCCATCTTTGTTTGAGTTACTTCCTGTTACCAAATTTGTTACCGTTCAAAGTTATTTAAATTACATAGTATAGCTATTAATTCATTCATTCATATGCAACATTTATTTTACAACCTCACAGCATAACAGCAGAATACTTGCTGCTAAACTTTAACACAATTCCACACTCTTAGTTCTAAAAATTTTACCTAACTTGCAAAACAAGAGACACATCATCATGAAATAGGCATATGAATATACATATATATGTGTGTATATATATGTATGTTTGTATGCATTTATTTCGTGGTGATGCTTTATGTAAAAGAAATAGTATTAACAAAATATCAGTACATTTACAACTTAAATATTTTATTATTTTATGCATAAGCAAATTGATTGAAATGTGGTCTTTCTCTAGCTATGTATAAATTTCACTCAGGGCTGAATTTTTATAAAGCAATGATTTATACTTGTTTTAGATGAAAGCAATGGCTTCTTCAATAGTTTTAAGACAAAGCTTTGAAAAAGTAGTTGGGTATAATCTGAAGATGGAATAGCTGTAATGTTTGATGCTGCATCATGCTGATAATACTTTTCTGAAAATATCACTTGGCTTTGTGTAACATGATGCAACTTTAAAAAAAGGGCAAAGATTAGGGCACAGACAGTAGATTTCACTTTAAAAAGCAAATATTGTGCTAGTTTGGCTTCCTGTGTTTGTGGTATCCCACAGAACTCTGCACAGCATCTTTTAGTACCAAGTCTACATAATCAAGTCCACCGTTAGCCAATTTTAGGGGGAAATTAGTCTCATCCTATAAATGTATTACTCTGTTCACTATAGTCTGTGCTGAAGTGCTATCATGCATTTTCTCTTTTACTCTGCATGATTCATTGAACATTTTATGGGCCTGTTTACTACAGAGAATAAAAAGGTTACTTGTGAAGTTGGCTTTAGAACAATCCAGGTGAGGACCAGTAATGAAAAGACTTAATTACATATCTCAGTAATCCTCGCCCCACCAGGATCGCATAGGCAGGAAAGTAGTACCAAAAATGAAATCTCTGCAGACATCACACACACCAAGTGAGCTTACTGATTTACTTCCCCAGAACTCCTAGCAGGTGGTGGTAAAATATCTCTGAATGACACACTAATAAGTTCCAACACAGTAGAGAAAGAAGGCATTGTTTCATATTGTTAGGGTGCTAAAATTTTCAACAGGAATTAAATATTTGAGTTTCTTAAACATGAACATTCTGAATGTGTCTTTGTTTTTAATTTAATTATGTGAATTGTCACTTACTTTCAGAAATAATCATATTCATAAAATGGAAAAGTTAAAGAATGTGTTTTGAATACTTCCAGTGCCATCTATTGGCTGTTGAATTCTTGTTTCAACGCTAAACCAAGGCATACCAATTACTATTAGGTAAGGAGGGAGACATTTCACACATTCAAGATAAAAACATATCCACATGGATGTTTGAAAGGTTAGGAATATCACAATGTTGCTCGAAATTCTTATATGTAATATTTCAAATCAGATAATATACTCGATATATAATAAGAAGTAAACAGAGATACAAATATTCTAAGTACAAATTCTAGACTCACAGGATCCAGTAAGTTATATTTAATACCAATTATAGAATATTTTACTTACATCACAAAATAAAACTAATGACTTTACATAATAATTTTCTAAAAGTCTCATATCCTTTACAAATACAATGTAATCTTTTTATCTTTATAAGCATAAAGAAAGCTTTTTATGTCACAAAAATGACTCCATTAATAGAACTTTTCCTTTTTACAACAATCAGAATTGAACAGAGAAAAGATCATAAAGTAGATTTTTAAAGATGTCTTTTCAAAAGTGCCCTTTTTACATGTGTATTATAATTGTTGAATTAGATAATTTGATCATTCAAGTTAAAGGACATGCAAATAATTAGTTTCAGGTAAAATTGTTTTCTCATTCAATTTTGCAAGCACAGGTGATTGAATAATGAAGAGTTAAGCCTAGGAGAAAGAAAGCCATCCTTTAAAAATCTTTCTTCCTGCTTCTCATAATGAGTACTTCTATATATTTATGATCTATGAAAGTCCTTATTGAGAGATGGAGAGAGTGAGAAAGAGAGAGAGGTAGGAATGAAGCAAGTGAGAAATATTGGGTACATTATGTATCCCCAAATAATACAATGTTCTCATGGTATAGTGAATTGTTAAAATTTTTCCCTTTTTGATCTCTAACCCACATCACTTTTGGTTTATAAATCTATATGTAGTTTTTAACATTATATTTTATACAGCACTTCACTGTAATGCACATTTTTCACTAGTTTCTACCATATTAATTGTTGACTACTTACTATAACACTTTATAAAGTTTTACAGTGAAAATAAATGTATATGTGAAGTTGTATAAAAAAGAGAAATTTAATGTTTAATTTTCCAAAATGTAGCTATTGTTACTTTTCTCAAATTTTTTGTTTTGTTTTGTTTTGTTTTGTTTTGTATTTCTATGGTGATACTAAAGGTTTACCAATGAAATAAAGTCCTCACAACATCCGATGGATTTCATGGATGATATAACTTCTGTAGATCTAAGTCTATTCAGAAATGGAGTATCTTTTCTATTCCTTCCTTTCAAATGGATTATTTTCACATTTGAAAGACAGATAAAACAATACTTTCCATTCTCAATGCTACCAAAATCAGGAGGGTTCACCAGGAAATGAAACACAAAAATGACTGTAAAAAGTGTATAGGTACTTGACTCTTGTCTATAAGTTAGAAATGTTGTGACTGATTCTCATTCTGTTTCCCAAAAAGAATGTCTCTTAAGTGAACAGAGGGTTTTTTGTTTGTTTGTTTGTTTGTTTGTTTGTTTACAGTGTATTCAACATTCAGATCACCTGTGAATAAAATTGTGCTACTTTGTGCTTGAAAATAAACAGAACACTTAAAATCCAACCCCAAAAGAAATCACAAGTGGTCATTTCTATCTTAAAATAATGTTTTCTTTTTCTGGAATGATTTCATTAGTTGTGGCTTGCATTGGCTCTCAAAGGTGGTCATTCTCTAGAGAACTGGCTTACTGCTTGGTGAGATCATTACATCCTTGAAAATAAACCTCAGATTTGAGATGATTCAGCATGTCCAGGAACTAGCCTGCATTTGGCCTATTAAAAATTAATACAGCTCGTAACATAATGGGAGTTCTCATCAATGGATTGCTATTTAAGTTGCTATTTGTATACACATCCTGACAAGAAACAAAGTATGTATGCCGGGATCAATTTAGACAAGAAAACTAATGAAATTAAAAGGGAGAATCTAGTTGAATTAATTATTTGTACAAATGACAAAGAAGAGCCATATACATATTCATTTCACAGTTACAGTATAGATCTACTCAGTATTTTACGTCAATATCTCTACATTTTCTAGCTAAATAGAAATCCTATTAAAGATTCAGCTCTGTATTTCCTGCATAGAACCAGATAGAGGCAGGCACACTTACTTGGTTTCCTATCAATCTAAAATGATTGAGAATCTGAGCTCTGGAAGTGGACTGCTTGGTTTGAAATCTCTGCTCTGACACTGATCTCCTGTGACACTGATCTCACTTAGGCAAATTACATAAATCCTCTGAGCCTCAGTTTCTTTATGTGTACAATAAAAGTAATACCTCCTACTACTTTGAAAAGATCACATATGATGGCATCTTTAAAGTGCATGTTATAGGACCTGGTACACAAAGTACATATTTAACATTTTTAGCCATTATTATTATGTAAGACTCAAACTTAAGTGGTTAAAAAAAAGAAAGAAAAAAACATGATTTATTTTAAGGAGAAAAAGAGTGAGACACAATCAAACAGTTGGATCCCAGCCTGCCTAAAGCTTTCAGTTCAGCTTTGTGACTCTCAGTTTAGAAAGACAAATTCATTTGTAGTTTGGCTCCTCATCACACTTCACCATAGCACGATGAGTAGTACAATAATGAACATAACCGGCATTAGAATTATAACCAGCACCCATGCAGTCAGGATAAAGAGATTTACGGAATGCATAGGTGTCCTGTTTCATAGGAACCTGTGGAATCAGTGTTTTTCCTCTTGGGGCAGCCCTCCTGATGGCACTGCTGTTACCCCTTTACCCACACGGAGGAGGGCACCCCTTACACCACTGAGGACATCTCTCTGGAAGACCCTCTTCTGTCAACACTCAAACTCCAAGATCAACTGCTCCAATCACCATCATTCCATTTCACATAGAACATAGGTCACAAATAATTCATCTAAAAAAATGTTTGCATGGCAAAAATATGGAGACAACAAGTGAGAGAAAGAAATCAAAAGAGCAAGAGAATGGGTGGGTGGGAATTCAGTGAGAGAAAGTCTGAAATTCAGAATCAGAAAGTGAGAGAAAAATAAGTGTTCTTAGCCACAGGATAGCCAAGGCACAACACGAGAAGAAAGGGAAGAAACAAGTGAGAGGAAGGGAAGACAGCTGGGGTAAGACTACTGAGAAGAAGCTTAATTTGAAAACCGTATTTAGCCATACAGAGTCGTTACATTTATTTTTGCTTAGCAACATTGTTCCTATCTCTTACTGCTTGTTCTTGCTTTTGTGTCAGGCATAGTTTTAAGTGTTTTCTTTAACTTACTACTGTATGAGGTAGGTAGATACCATTATGATTACTGTTTTTATAGATGTGACAACTTAGGCACAGAAATAATTAGCAACTGGAAGAAACACATAATGGTGTTTCCCTTTTCAAGCAATCAAGTAATCATCTCTGATCACCCTTGAGATTTTATCCTCTTGCAAAAACTTCAACCTCTTCCACTTAAGCCCACCTTGACTATTATACTATATAGTCAATGCACCACAGAAAAAAAATCCCTCAGTTCTGGTATTTTGTACGTGACCAATTACTTGGTCTCGGTTAATCAATTAATAGGTGTCGGTTTATTTTAAAAATGCAATTATTGAATATTTAAAATGTTTTTGAGAGTACTAAAATTAACTTCACTCTTTTTCAACAAACAGACATGAAATGTAGTGGGTATATGATTCAAAGTTATACAAAATATTGTTTTTCTAAGGAATAATTAAATAACCCTTTCCTTATTTTAGGCCAGGGTCATCCTTTCTTCATTCTTCCAGTAATCATCATACATGGCTAAATTAAGAATTATGCCTATCATTAGTAATTAATGATCAACTGAAAGTATTGAAAAAATAAATAAAAGCTACAAATATAAAAACAAAACTATTTTGGAACTGAAATTTTGAGAATATTTTCTATGCTATTCCATTATGTACATATAACAATATCACTTAAAATTTAAAATGAGTTTTGCAGTTTTTTTCTAGTTAATCTCCTTAATACTGCTGTGAAGAAAGTAGATGTTTTACATTTTTGTGATTGCAATTAGGTACCAGTTGAATATTTTTAACTATAATTTACGCAAAATAGTTCCAAATCTGTTATTAGAAAATAAGGAAATTAAAGTTCATGTGCTAAATTCTCAACTCAGAGATTATATTGTTAATTTGAAACTATATTGTTATGATTGGTATGATTGATATGGTCGGTATGATTGGTAAGATAAACAATCTCATGACATGAAAATAGAATAAGCGAATCTAAAACTTTAGCATAGTAAGAACTTCCTTGAGTTTAGCTTTAGTTTTGTGATGCTTAGGCAAGCTTATGAAATATTTTTAAGGGTATACATTGTATATACCTTTGACCTGGTGAAATGATTACTAATTAATATAGGAAAAGAAAAGAATAAGAGGAGAAGGGAGAAAAAGGAGAGGAAGGGAAAGAGGAAGAGAAGAAAAAGGAAAAATAATTTTAGGTTACAGAGCATTTTTAAGATATATTATCTCATAAAAATCCTATGAAATGGATATTATTTTTGTTTTACAAATAAAAAAACTGAGGTTCAATTTTTAAATGAGTTACTTATGGTCACATAAATGTAATTAGAAAAAAATGAAATGGGAATTGTAGGATACCATTATTTTTAATACGTCTTAAGACACTTGTATGTTTTTGTGTGTGTGTTTGCCGAATAACTTCAGCATCAATGAATAATCATTTTGCCATATGCTCCCAAAGTGAGGTAAAAATAATGTCTATTTCTAACAGCTCATGCTTTACAATCATTTTCTAATATTTAGAAAGTTTAACTAGAAACCTTTTCTCTTTAGCTGAATTCAAATGATTTATGATAATGTCTTTAGCAAAAAGACACATCATTATTGTGATTAATCTCATCCGGTGACAGTAGCATTGCATAACTAAATCATCACGCTAGAAAGAAACAAAATCAGTAACTCCATTTAGCAGATTTGGTGGTAATGCTTGTTCAAGTATTGCAAAATTCATATTAAATTTACCTCCATATGGCATTAAGCACTGTTCATTGAATGCTGAAGACCTCAGTCTAAAAAAAAAAATCAGTGATTTTCCATTCCTATTGCATACACATGTTTAGATTTGTCAGCTACTTGAGATAAAAGTGGTATTTAAGAGAAAACCACTCTCATCAGTGCTGTTCCTGAAACCATTCTTTGCCTATGAATTTCAGATGAGCAATTTCTTTTTCTCTTTAGAAAACATATTTTTCAGTAAACGTGGTCTCATAATATTCTTCATAACTCCTGATCCTGGTCCCTAGATGAGAGTGTGTTGCCAAATTTTGAGTTTACCATTTCTATTCTTAATCTATTTTATACCAGTGAGATTGGTTATATAGCATCATTTCATTCACTCTGATTTAAAATTCAAGATGGGGTTCCATGAAACATTTAACTCTTCTATTTCAAGAAGACCAAAAAGCTATCTTGTTCCAAATAAACAGATTTAACTTTAGTGCTCCCATCTTTATCTGTTTTGCCCAATGAATATTATTCCTTCTTCTCCGTAACACAATTGGCACAATTTCTGTTAAGAGTATAGTTGTTTGTATATTCATCATCCTCATTGGAAGGTAAGCTCACTGACACAGGGGCCTTGTTTTACTTATCTTTGACGTCTCACCATCTGGCCAGGTATTTCTGCTCAGTAAATACCTGTCTAATAAATAATAATATTTTAATAGTTAATAACTAAAATGTGAATGCTTACTTGCCATGCACTTGTATTACCTTATTTAACCCTTGCAACAATTCTATCACTATTCTCACTTTAGAAATAAGGAAACTGAAACAACCGAGAAAGATTTAGTCACACAATCTTTCATACATGAATATAGTGGTGACACTGGAATTCAATCCCAAGCAGCCTGACTGAAGAGTCAATGCCTTAAAGCACTGTCCCACATCTCTGTTTTGCCTAAAGGGCTTTGGTGCCAAAGAATTAATGATTCTTAATTACTAGACTGTCTCTATAACTTTTATTCATTACATCTGATATAGAATTACATTGCCATTTAATATGGTTTATTTATCATGTGCAATGTGTCATTTTGACTGGGTCGAGAAATGCCCAGATATCCTATAAAGCACTAATTCTGGATGTGTCTGTGAGAATGTTTCTGGAAAAGATTTGATTTGAATTGGGAGACTCAGTAAAGATCTCCCCTTGCCAGTGTGAGTGGGTCTCATCCAATTCCTTAAGCACCTGGATAGAACAAAAAGGCAGAGGAATGATGAATTCTCTTTTTCTTTTGACTTGGGACTTTCATTTTCTATAGCTATCAGATATCAGATTTCCTGATTCTCAAACCTTCGCACTGCAAGATTTTTACACCAGCACCCCCTTGGTTCTCAGGCCTTCAGCCTCGAACTGTAAGGTACACTTTCAACTCCTAAAGTTATTAGGCCTTTGGACCCAGACTAAATTATACAATAGGCTTTCCTAGTTCTCCAACTTGCAGATGGCAGTATGTGGAACTTCTTGGCCTCCATAAACTGCATAAGCAAATTGCTATAATAAATCTCTTATATCCATTTATTTATCTATATCCTATTGATTCTGTTTCTCTGGAGAACTCTAATATATCATGGTTTATGTTTATTTGCTTTCTAGTAAATAAGAGCCTTTCATTATCTATGCTCAGAGATAAATAGATGGATTAAGATATTCTAAAACTGCAAATAATCCAAAACACTTTTATATTTAGCACAGTGTTTGAATTTTTTTATATCAGAATTGACTTTCTAAAAATGTTTTTAGACTTACGTATTATGTACATAGGGACTGGGCCTGTTTCTCACCAATGAATCTTTAACAACAAATACAGTAGCTAGATCATAGTAAGTGCTCAGAAAATTTTGAGTTTAATGATTATTATTGTTATTGACAATAAGTTGTTTTTCTCCAAAAACAACACAAAGTGAATAGTTTAGAACATACATTGGGTCATAAAAGATTTGTAACAAACATTGATTAAGTTGCACTAGTGTGTAATAACCAAAAAAGATAAATCAAGGGTTCTTTTTTCTACCCTTTCCACCCCAACCAAATTTGAAATGATTATGTCATTCAAAATACATTAAAAAAAAAAAAACTATGCTGAATCATAAACAGAGGTTGTAAACTTAGAAGCAAAAAAAACAATAATTGTAGAGGTTAAATGTAACCTTAGGAGAGGGTGAAAGATAATTACTCCAAATCCTACGTATCCCTAAGTTTTGGTAATTATCTTATTAATTAATTCAGCCCTTCAAATTTAGTATAAATAAATGTTTATCATATCAACATATACTAATCTCAAAATAAAATAAGAAGTATTTTGGAAATGGCACTGATTCTGAGGCTCTCTTTCATGTGGACATCAAGCTGTAAAGCATCCATTAATCTAAGACGTAGCTGTCACCGCAGAATCAAGAGGAAAACAGACATTAAATTCATGCACAGACATAAAATGCAATATTTTGAAAGACTGCCTGAATGAAATTTTATCCCAACTCCAGAGTAGTTTTTAAAATAACATGAAACTCCCTAGGTTGCAAGAAAAGTCTAAAAATAAGAGAACTAAGGTGTTAGACAGTGCTGGTGGTCTCTGAGATGTCCTATGCCTAGCTCCCTAAACCACGGTAGTGATCATGGAAACCTCAGAGAAGTTATAGATTTGAGAGTGAAGATCACATGCATATTTCTGAACTATTCACCAGTTTAGATCTCAGGAATTAAGAGTTTAGCAAATGGAAATAGGGGAGTGCAACTTATTATGAAGAAAACAGTGTACATAAAGGCTGGGAGACCTTTATATGTCCCCCTTTTCTTTATCACCACCACTGGTGCTCATATCCTCATGAATTGCTTCACGATAACCAATCAAGAGCTGCCTGCCTAGACCATATGTAATGGCAAATGGCAAGTTTTGCAACAATTTCAGCGTAGTTTGTTCAACCTTCTAACCTTTTTATTATCTTTTTAAAAGTTCATATCCATTATCAAATCAGTTGAAACATGATTTGATCAGGTTAACAGATGGAACATGATTCAAAACTCAGTCTCATTAATTCCATTACCATGAAGTTTCACCAGCCTGACTCTACTTTTATTTCTGAAAGACAGTATTTGATCAGTTCAACTGGAAAATGTTGTATAGTTGGAAGGTATTTTCCAACCTGTAAAAAAAAAAAAAAAAAAAAAAAAAAAAAGAACTCTTACTACAGGGATGCTAATAAAGATTCTGCAAGAGGAGCATCACAGTTGATATATATAGAAACAAACTTCTAAGGAACTTTGAGGAAGAGTTAAAACTAGGTTAATTTTGGAATAAATGAAAAAGTTTAGCATAAAATGTTTTTTGAGCAAATAAAGTCATGCAGATTTATAAATTTATAAAAGAACATATGCAACAAGATAAATTTATACAATGTGAAAATGTTATTTTATATTTCATAAAAATTTCTTTCCTTTCACCTGGAGTTGTTTCCCAAATGCCCAAATATTTTACTACTAACTGGTCTTTTCGACAGGGTGCACTATTTTCTTGTTGAAGTAGCAGGCTATCATTTTGAAGAGTATATATCTTGAAGCCATTTTGCTGACACTTATTTTTTTTGTCCACTTTCTCTGAAAGAAAACTAAGAAAACTGAGACTGGTCTTAGTTTTAAAAAAACAAACTAGGACATTTTTATTTCAAATGACAGTCAAGTAATGGAAAATTATAAAATGAAAACTGTGAAGTATAGTTCCATCTTCTTTCAGTCACTACATACTTCTACAGCCTGTTTAAATTTCATGTTTATTTAACTGGAAAAATGGGCATATATGATATCATGAGCAAGATTTAAGAATTAAGATTTTCTTCCAACTTCTACGTGATATTAAACACATTCTTTAATTTTTCTAATTTAAGAGTTCTTGGTACATCTTATCACTTCATAAATATTAGACATTACTGTAATAATTTTTCATGACTTTATTTTTTTATTCCACTTTATGCTTGAAAGGATGGCAGTATTTTGCTTTATGAATAACTCATTCTTCAAAATATAAGCTATTTGGATGATATCTAACATTTAAACTAAATATATATTTCTATTTTTTAAATTTATCTGCTATAGAGGAAATTGCATTATTTCCTAAGTTGTTTCTCTAGATGCAGTTATAAAATATAAATATTGATCTTAAACATGTCAATAAGTTTGCTAAGTGACTAGGACACAATAATGACAAGAGAAGAAAATCTGAAACAAAGTGGATTGAAAATTAGTATGATTTAATTCAAATTAAAAGAAAGAAATATTAGTCATTTTCTATTCAGGATATGTCAGCCATAAAATATTTAAAAGAAAAGAAGGGTGACAAAGCCTATGTTAAAAGAAAGAAGTTAAATGATGGAGAACAAAGAAAATATTTGGTTATTAACTCCAGAATGGAATGAGGTCAACACAGAGGTTAGAAGTCCAGAAAATGAAATGTTCATTGACTTTGAAGAAAAAAGTTTTGAGCCAAAAATATTAGGACTATGAAACACTATTTCTAAAAATATGACAAAAACGACTTTAAAATTTTCATGTTACTGACAATATCACTAAAAGAAAAGTCTAGGTGCTATTAAAATTGAAAGTAAAGATGGAAGTTTAAGGTAAAACAGCAAACACTTCAAATTACTAAAATCAATGAATAACTCCTTAATTGATTCATTTATCTATGGATGAATGCATTTATTTTATTTACTGTGGTCTTATGAATGAAATGTAAATTTTAGACTTGAAAGGAAACACTAATCTAATTCAACTTTCAATGCTTGGGTCCTGTTCTAAAAGAGGCATGTTAAATAAAGACAAGCTACCACAAATACTTTGTTAATGCAACAATAAAGCCAATAGTCCCAATAACTGTAATAAGTCATATAATTGAAATGCGAACAAAGCGTTATGGTGGGACAAAAGGAGAAAAGATTAAATCAGCTTCAAAGGGTTAGAGAAGGCTTCTCATGAGAGAGAATATTTGAGTTAAATCTGGAATGCTGAAAGCATTCAGGCATGAATTGGTTCAAGGGAAAAAGAAAACTTTTCTAAGAAGCAGTTATAGTAATTACAAAGACAGAACAGCTTTGAGGAACTTGGTGATGTCAGTTATAGTCTTTCAGAGATCCACCCAGCTCAGAGATTTCTACCAGGTAACTGGAAATATTTCTGAACTTCAGGTAGAATTAAAAAAAATAAGTTTTGGAAAAGTCTAGGCTATAGTATAGAAATAAGGAGTTCAGCAAGTGCTGAGGATAAAACCCTTCTAAACAATAGTTTTTACTGATCGAAAGAAGCAGAGTACTAACCAAGTTAAAAAGAAAAGAAACATTTGAAGAGCTAGAATTATAGCTATATGTGTTTCAGAAAGCAAAGGAGAAAAGAATTTCCAGAAGGAAGTACTGCTAACAGAGACAAAATCTATAGAAAGGTCACAAGAGTAAAACAAAAATATGTTCCTTTGTTTTGAAAACCACAAAATTAAAATTATTTGAATGGATAATGAAAATCCAAACCATATTAAAATTGGTTGAGGAAAAAAAGTCAAAAAGTGAATATGCAAACATGAATTATCCTTGTAAGAAGTGACAAGACTCTCTAAAACTCTAACATGGCTACTGTGAATTTAAATCTTTGTCCCTAGAATGATTCCAGCCCCTTAAAAATCCCTGCCTGGAAAAACTCAAGGCTGCCAAAAGAATGTATATCTAACACTTGAAGATAGGGCCTCCTGTCATCCAGTCTGGGAAGGTAGGAGGCTAACTTTAATAAGCATTAGTAGAGATTCTAGCCAGTGCAGTAAGACAATGAAAATAAATATATTTATAAAGATTAAAAAGAAGTAAAACTGCTATTTTTAAAGATAACTTGATTATACTTAGAAAAAGTGTACTTTTCTCAGAAAAAAAAACAAAACTGTAGAATTTATAATGTAATTTAGCAATGTTATTAGATGCAAAGTCAATATACAAACATCAAATGTGCGTTAACTACTAAACATAAAAAATTTGAAAATTAAATTTAAAAAATCAATGATATTTACAAGACATCAACAACATCAAATACCTAGGAATGACTTTAACGAAAGATATGCATGACCTCAACCAGAAATCTACATATTATTGCTGAAGGAAATCAAAGATCTGAATAAATGAGGAATATATCACATTTGTATTTTAGTAGACTAAATTATTTAAAAGTGCAATACATTGCAATATATGTGAAATTGAAATGCTGATTCTAAAATTTATATAGGAATCTAAGGAACTAGAATATCAAAAGAAATCTTGAAGAACAGCAATGTTCAACAATTTACATTATCAGGTATCACAAATGATTATAAATCTATTATAAAGTAAAGGCAGGGTACTAGTGATTCAAAGAGATACAAATATACTAATGGAACAAGAATAGAATTTCCAGAACCAGACCAAGTATACACCTCCACTTGATATACAACTAGGACACTACTGTAATTCAGTAGCATAAGACTTATCTTTCCAATAAGTAGTTTTTGGATACCCATTTATTGGATCAATTGGATATCCATATTCAAAACTAATTCATGATGTCTATTTCATAACATACATAAAACATAATTCAAAAGATATCACAAATGTAAATGACAAAGGTAAAATGATATGGCTTCTAGATATATATTTACAATCTAGAGTAGATGAAGATTTCTTAAATGGGACACAAAAGTACTCATCCATAAAAAAAAGTTTATAAGCTGGATTTCACTCAAAATAAGGACTTTCTCTTCTCTAAAAAGACAAAATTAGGAGCATGATAATGCAGGCTATATACTGAGAGAAGATATCTATAATATGTGTATCTAACACAAACTTAATTTCAAACTATATTAAGAACTATTAGAAGAATAGCACTGATATTCCAGCTGTTATAGAAAATAAGCAAGAAACTTGAACAGGCACTTCTTTTATGATAGCCCAAAAGTATCTATAAAGATACCCAACATAAAAAGTCACCAGAGAAATACAAATTAAAACCACAACGAAATACCATCATATTTCACCTGAATAGGTTATTTTACCTATTGTAATACCAAGAAATGACAAGGATGTGGAGTAATGGAGCAATCAGCACTTTCATAACAGTGCTAGTAAGAGCACTGTGATATTTGGTACAAAGTATTATGTACCAAAGCTACACACACATGTACACACACACACACACACAAGATATATATATTCCACACACCTTTAAATTTTTAATTTTATTCTAAGCAATTTGCAAAAGAAATGAGTGAATGTGTTCACCAAAAGATCGTATTAGAATGTTGATAACATTACTTATAAAAGTCTCATGCTGAAAACAACAGCAGTTTCTCTGAGCAGTAGAATAGATAAATAAATCACAAAGTATCCATACAATGCAGTTACATGGAGAAGTGAAAAAGAATGGACTACTCCTACACACCCTAACATAATTGATTCATACAGACATGATGCAGAGCAAAGGAAGGCAGGCACAGAGTACATAATCTATGATTCCATTGAAATTAAATTATGAAATTAAAAAGAAAGCAAAAACAATCTATAGTGATAGAGGTCTGAATAGTACCAGCTTTTGAGGAAATATATACTGATTGGGAACATCACTGCTGGAGTGCTAGAAATGTTGATTACATGGATGTGTGTGTGAGTGTGTGTGCGCATGTGTGTATAATGTGTTGATTACATGGATATGTAAAAGTATCATGTTTTAACCTTATGATCAAGTCGATGCTTTACTGTATATCTTTATGCCTCAATAAAAAGGCAAATAAAAAATAAAATAGAGGATATAGATAGGGAATACTTAGAACAAAGCCCTGGAGGTGGCTGGAGAAGATGGGGTTAAAAGCACAAGTACAGGATGTGTATTGAACAAGAGGAACACTACCACTTCCTCTGAGATTGTTCAATCTCAGAGGAAGACATAAGCATCAATGGGAATATAATTTGGAGGGGATTTTATTTTCAGTGAAAAGGAGTTGACAGTTAAGCATTCTAACTTTTTTCTTTATGCCTGCAGCACCCAGTCTTCCTAGGTGGTCTCCCAGCCAAGTACTAACCAGACCCAACCCTGCTTAGCTTCCATAATCAGACATCAGGTTCATTCAGGGTGGCATGGCCATAGACCATGGACTGTGGCTCCACTGGGGCATGAACCCAGGACCTTCTGTGTGTAAAGCAGATGTGCTAACCGCTACACTATGGAACTGTGTCCAAGTATTCTAATTATCAATCAAAGAAAAATCTATGGCCACAGGAGTTTACTGGGATAGAATTAGTACCCTATGCTTTAGACTTGTACTATTTATTGTCAAAGCACAAAAGTCATGTTATATCACAGAATTCTCATCAGGTACTTTACATTTTCATTTCATTTCATTTCAGTTTCTGACAACTATTCCTCACTTTATTTTTACCCTCAACTCTATATCTCTAAGATTCAAGACTAGGCTAGCAAAGTATGCCCACATAGAACATCTCAAAAAATGGCTTCCCAGTATAAGACTAACACCTTACCATGCTACTTTGGCAGCTAAAGTTAATCTTGTGGCTGGCTCTAATGTATTTCTCTCAGTGTTATCAAGATAAGATGCTTTGTATTAATGAATTAAAATCAAAGGATCTTTATAATCATTTGCTTGGAATCTATAAAAAGTAAAGAAATTATCTAATTTGGAATTAAATACCCATTTACTATGTTCAGTACCAAAAAAAAAAAAAAAAAAAAAAAAAAAAGAAGAAGAAGAAGAAGGAAAGAAAAAAGAAAGAAAAAGAAAAAAATGTAACAATTTATTTCCTCATCAAATGGTAGACACTGAGGAAGCCCAGAATTCCTCAGAGAAGTGCTTTACTCAGATTTAGAAGGTGGAAAAACAGACCACCTGGATTGTCATATTGCAAATCCACATGAATTGGCTCAGTGAAAGGTCAGGAGACAGCTATATGAGAGAAACACCAAAGATACTGCCTTTGCTTTTCAGAAAAGTCAAATAGCCCCCTTTTCCTAGCCCCATTTTTGGAGAAAGTATTTAAAAATAAGTCACTCTTAACTGCTCCTACACATTTTTATCTCTAATTCCAATGCCTTGGTCAAACTCTAGAGCCAAAAACTATAATTATTTTAATAGCGCAAATCCAGTCCAGATATGAACTATCTCTTTCCTGGATTTAGCAACCCAGTTATGGTTTGACTCATAGCTATTCATCTAAGATAAGAGTCATTTTCTGCATATGGAGTAATAGATACAGGAGAGACATCTCTCTCTTTATCTAAAGGGTTTATGGTCAACAGTACATGATTACCTGCTTATATGGGTTGCAGGGGCTGTCTATCTTAAAATTACTCCAGTTTTTAAACAGTAAGGATTTTTTTTTCTGACTGTGATGATAATATATTCCCTTTAGCACTTGCTTCTCCAGTTGATCTTCCAAATCTATCTGGAACTCCTAAGAAAGCTATTTCTGAAAGCTCTTAGAGTAAGCAACAGGAAGTATTACTGTAATAAATCATGATTCAGAGGCCCAGAGACAACTGGGTGGCATTAAAGCCCTTCAAAAGACTTGATCAGATTGTAGCAACAATGGCTGTCTATCTACCAGCTGTCAGGAAATACATCTGTAGGAAAAATGTTTACTGGAGAATAACTGAGTTTTACTCATCTGTATAGAATTTGAAACTGCACCTCTGACATTTCAGAAAAATGGTGCTTAATACTAAAACTGTTTCAGTATATTTTGTGCTGAAAATACCATAAGGCAGTACTAGGTGAAAAGAGTAAGGATAAAGATTATGCTCAAAGGAAATGACCTGTAGGTTAAATAAAATATCTAGGAGTAGTGACTGTACAAAGTCAGCAACAACATATTAGACAACAAAGAACCCTGTTCAAGGATGCCCTGGGCTTTTTATCTTTGCAATAGCTCCTTATATCTGTATTCTCTATAGATTAAAAAATACTTCAAATGTTATAATCACCATCTCCTTCCATCCCCCAAAATACAACATCAAAAAAAACAAAGGAGAGTAAAACAGAACTGTGATTACATAATTGAGAAGGAAACGTAATTGTGACTACATCTGTCCTGTTTCTGGAAAGGCATTTTGTAATTTCTGTCAGTCTCATTTTGTTGTTGAAAGGTGAGGAAAGTTCCTCCAAGTTTCTTGAAAAGTCATGAGTTCTAAGTTATAAATAACCTTGTTTCCTTGATTACTTATATTTTTAAACACTTAACTCAGGGTTTCTGAATAGCCATTATTAACATTTTGGAAGGTACAGTTCTCTATTGTGGGTGGGTGTCCCATGCATTTAGGATATTTAGCAGTATCCCTGTTTTCTACCCATTGCTTGACAGTAGACACCACGTCCAGTTGTAAAAGCCACAAATGTTGCCAAATGAATCAAAAACTGGGGAGAATACTAAAAGGCAAGAGAACATAACAACCGCTTTGATTCAAATGAATTCTTGTAAGAAAAAAAATCCACATTACATATGAGAAATTTAAAAGAATTGTTACTTAAAAAATCTGCTTACCAGGCACTAAACAGAACATTGTTGATTCTTTTGGACATTAAACAAACAGAAAGTTCAAGCATTTATTGTTCCACCTGGCCAAATGAGTCTCTTTGTTACATTTTGGAAGGATTTGTTCTAATCTTTTTACATTAGCATACCTCTGTATTCCAGAGTTCCTCCTGATACAAGATTTTTCCAAATATCAGATTTGGGTTTTTCATTTTTTTCACTCTTGCTTTTCTGTAGCTGACTGAGAAGGCATAACATCTGACTGTATATTCTCTTATATAGGACTCATGCCAAATCTTTTGATTTACATGTTTTCTTCTTCCTTCCATGTAAACAGAATCAGTATTCACAAACTTCTTCTAAACCAATGATAAAATATAGATATTCTTTCTTCAAATCAATACATCTCAAGAGATAATCCAAAAAATGTTAAATCTCAAAAGGAAACAGAAGCATCAAATAAATGGAAATAAAAATTTCCAGAAATAAAATAGTTGATAGAATTTTTTAAAGGA
The DNA here is from genome assembly GCA_028627145.1 of Eidolon dupreanum. Taxonomy (NCBI): domain Eukaryota; kingdom Metazoa; phylum Chordata; class Mammalia; order Chiroptera; family Pteropodidae; genus Eidolon; species Eidolon dupreanum. Next base: position 48,842,575 of record CM053503.1, on the reverse strand, counting down.
ATTAATGAGAAGCAGGTATAAATAAGTGTCAGTTAAGCTAATATCTGAAATTGGAAGAAAAACAAAATGTCGTCTTGACCCTAACAAAAATTTGGCAATACAGATGAGATCATCCGAATTTCAGCATTTCAGAAATAATCAGAAATTCTAAATTAGAAGAAACTGAAATTCAGTCAAGAATTAAGCTAAATGAGAATAAGGTGGAAACGTGAAAAATGTTTAGGAAATTTCTATTTAATAAAATCAGAAAAAGGCAGTCAATCATCAAACACTGAAAGTAATTTTCTTGAATAGAGCAGACATATCTAACGTATTAAAGAGTAAAGTTAATCTTTCAACTTGAAACCAGGTATCTTATTCATTTACAGTAGATTTACAATTGTGTTGTCTTTAACTTTCAGGTCCACTTGAGGAAAACACCCTATGAATAGTCCAGTTTTTATGTTGTCTATAAAATTTATATTCCCCTAAATGCAAAGTTCTTATAGTTTTAAGGCCATTTTATGTTAATCAGAGCCCTAAATTCTGCAAACATTTATCTTATTGCTGTTCAGTGACAAGTTTGGGGCTTTCTGGGAGCATGACATAGAGAACCAGAGAGAGAAGCAGCTATCCAAGATTCTAGTTTGGAAGAGGATAAATCCAAATAAAATGATTTAACATTAAGGCCTAGTGCTTTATGTTGGAAAATAAAAACAAAGAAATATCTAGTTTGTTTTTTACCTCGTAGGAGTCAGGATGGGCTAACGAACTGTTGTGTTATGTTATGTTATGTTATGTTATGTTATGTTATGTTATGTTATGTTATGTTATGTTATGTCATGTCATGTTATGTTATGTTTGTTATGTTATGTTATGTTATGTTATATTTACTTACAAGATGGTTGGTTATTATAAGTGTCATGCACCAGCCACTGTTCTAGGCACTTTACCAATACTAACTTATTTCCTTCTTGAAACAAGCTTATGAGACTCATACTATTATAATCTCCATTTTCCAGGTAAGAAAATTAAAGAAGTAAAGTACTTACCCAGGACCATCAACTGACTAAATGTGAAGTCAGCTTTCAAATTCAGACATTTTGGCTCTCTAATCTGTCCTCTTATGTACCATACTCTGCCATCTGAATTAGAAATGAAAATTTAACTGAAATAACCCGGACAGAAGATGAAGACATCTCAAATGCTTAGACAACCTGAGAGATCACTGTGGGAGTCAAGAGTGTTTGACCAGAACCTAAAAGGGAGAGGAGAAGGTCAGGAATCAGGCAGAACTGGGAAATGAAATAGTAGTAAAGTACGGGAGTCCAAGAGAAGGACTACTAGTCACTGTGTCATGGGTGGATCTGGCTAATTTAAAGTAACAAAGTAGAACTTGAGGAAAATTCTCAAGTGAATTTATCTCTTTCCCTTCCCTCTCAGCCTTCTAGAACACAGTGTGGCTGTAGAATAAGAGGAAAAACAAATGAAATGCACCAACTCATTTCCTCTAACATTTTAAAAATTACTATTCATTCTTTATGTACTCTTCTCCCTGGTGATTGCTACCTTTTTTTGTAGGATTGTTCATTTGATAAAGACAAATTTTGGCTCTGGTTTATTGATATGTTTGGGATAGAAAGTGAAAACAAATCATGATCCAGGTAACATATCATTCTTATCACAAACAAGGTATAGGAAATCTAAAAATATCAGTCTTATAGTATGGTAATTGAACAAAAATACCTTCACCAGGTAAGTTGTTTGATACATAAACCAACTGGGATGTATCTAGGGTTGATTATACTATTCTCTTTACCTTTATATAATATTAAAAATTAAATGAGATTAGGTGACTAACTTTCAGTAACAATGGTGACCGGAATGTAGTCTTTAACTGACATCTCTTCTCCAGATTCTCTGTGAATTGAGGAAAGCTATATAAAAACATAGAAATTTCTATTTCATCCTAGAAACCAGGAAAGTGAAAAGTACTTACAAGGAACTTCTGCAGTATCTGAAATGGACCCTGGTCATATATCCTTAGAAGCACAGGAACCTGTGGTGAAAATGGTCCACACAGCAGGTTACTGTATATTTGGGGAACAATTTTGTTTTAGTAATATCCCTTAAAAAACTATAGACAAAAAGGCAAGGTTTTAAAAAATAAAAGTTTACTCCATTTAGCACATTCATGGAGCAATAGTCTTGCTATACAGTGACCATTTAACTTAGAAAGTGGCAGAGCTGGTTGCCTCAACAAACTTACCAGGACTTTCTTCAACAAAGTGATGCTGCTCTTTACTGAGAAAGCCTCTAGAAGGAACACTTCCTCCTTCCATATTCTATTTTTTGTGATACTTTGATGTCCAAACTGGCAAAATAAAATTACAAAAATTCGAAAATTCTTCTCCCTTTTACACCTCCCTACTCCGGCAGATTCTACCAGAGATACACACAATCTCTTCAGAGAATCCATCTCAATTTACAAGAGTTCACAAACACAGATTTGCCTCTGTAAGGATGTACAAAAAGAAGAAAATCTCTGGGATGAGAAATTTTCAGCAATTCAAAAGAAGACAATCAATGAGAAGATTAAGAAACAACCATTCTTTTTTAAAATGATGTTCCTACAAGATAGAAGATAGGATGTTAGAAAATCTTTATTTTAAACAAGACACAAGACATTTCTAGAGAAAGGCACAAAAAGGGAACTTATAACATCAGGAAAAAAACTGCACGAAAAGGGAAAACATGATTACAAAATTTTAAAAAGCAGTGGAACCAACAAATATCAATGGGAATACTACAGACAGCTGAAATAAGTAGAAAACGTATTTGTTTATTTGTTTGTTTGTTTTTTCAAACATAACTCAGAAAAAATGAGATTAATAAGGAAAAAAATTAGAGACATAAAGGAAATGTTGATTCATTAATTTATTCATCTATTTAATAAATAATTTTTGAGCACCCACCATTTGAAGGCACTGCTGTGGAGCACAGGTGATGGAATGGTGAGCGAGACAATGTCCTTGACTCACAGAAGTTAAATTATAGTGAATGATACTGACAGCAATCAATTAACAAATAAATGTATAATACAATGTTAGATAGTGTCAAATGCTATGAAAACAACCAAAGCAAGACAATAGTACAGAGAATGTCAGAGATGGCCTTTTTGAGAAGGTGACATTTGAGCAGATAATGCAATAATGTAAGAGGGTGAACTGTGTGAAGAGCATCTAGACAGAGTTTAGCAAGTTCAAAGACCATGAGGCAAGGGGAAGCATGTCCAAGCTTATCCTTCAATTACTGCATTTAAGTACGAGTAATGGAATGACCAAGTATACTTGGAATGCTAGATAATGAAGTCAGAGGCTTAGTGAGGGGTAGGTAATTTAGATTCTAAAAGATTAAGTGAGAAGTTTGAATTTATCATGAGAATGATGAGAGACAATGGAGGGTCTTAAGAAGGTGAGCGACAGTTTGCATTTTGATGAAAAAATGAGAAATATACATTTATCTGCTTCACTTTTCTTTTCCAAAAAGAGAACTGAAATTAAAAATCAGAACTAAAGACATTACTTAACTACAGCAAGTAGAAGAAAACAAGGTAGAAAAAGGAAAGAGAGTAACAATTCCCTGTGAGACTTTTACACATTCAGAATGAATACAAACAGAAACCAAGGAGCCAAGCTGTATTCAATAAGTATCATAACTGTTCTGAAAAAAAGGGGTGTGGGAAGGAATGATCTAAATAACTGTTGGACCTGTATTCTGAACACATGCTTTGAATTGAAAAATAAAATAATGACAAGCCTCTAACTCTTTTTAACAGATTTGTTGGTGCCCAGAAATAATCAAAAATATCTGCCTCCTGGCTCTATAAACTTTCCATTATTACTTGCTCAATCAACAGGGTTATTGCTCAGTGTTATCAGTATATACATTTAAGCTAGACCCTTAAAGCTTAATTTGGATGATAATATAGCAGAGAGATCATGGACTTTGGAAATTTACAGTTAAGATTTTCAATTCCAAATTTGCTCTTTGTTAGTTCTTGGCATTGGATAGATGGCTTAATCTCTTTGAGCATGGTTTTCCCCATTAGTAAAGTGAACATAATAAAATCTAATTTATTAGATCATAGTGAAAATTAAATGGCATAAATAGGCAAAGAGTGCTGGACATGCACTACCTATTTATCTTAAATAAAAAACCATCAAGTTTCCATCTTGTTAGAATAGTTAGTATATCCAGCGTTAAACTGTGAATGGCTAAATTTCATACACATGATTGAAGGCTTAACCTAAGAATCAAAGAGCAGTAATTAAGCTTGAAGTAGATCAAATATCAATATGTTAATTAGTATAAGATTAATTTTGAGAATTTCATAAGGCAAGATTTAGGAGTTAGAGAGATAACCTCATAGTTGATGATAACACCTCTGTAATCTATAATTAAATACAGTTAATATTCAAGATTTTTCTTAAGGCTGTGAAGTTAGTTATATTAACTTCAGTAGCTTTTGGTCTTGATGTAAAACTAAGGACATTGACAAAAAAAGAAAAAGAAAAAGAAAAAGATGTAGATCCTTAATCATCTATGACCTCACTTACATCTTTTGTAGTAAGTGAATATAGACTAAAGCAATGGTTTTCCTACTAAGAAAATGATCCAAGTTATCAGAATGCTTAAAGATTAAGTCTATTTTTGCTATTAAATAGTTTCTTATAAAAACTAAATTTCATTCTATGTTTTCCAAAATGTAATGTAAACTCTATTAATAATTGTTCTTGCAACAAAATAAAGAAAATTAATTTTTTTTATTTTAAGCACAATTTGAGGAATGCAATGACATTATGAGCTGTAGACAACATCTTTTAAAATTATTATACATTTGAAAACAATATCACATAATTATTTTCCTGTCCTGCCAACACTATTATGCAAATATTTTAGACTTATAAGAAAATCCAAAATATGCATACCAGCATATTTGGAATTTTTTGTATGGAAAAAAGGTATTTTAAATCAGTGGAGAATGAAAGAATAATATAATGAATGCTGTTAGGATATTGACTATTTATTTAGAAGAAAATAAAGTTTCATTAACAATCTTCATATATAAAAAAATTCTAGATGAATTAAAGATTCAAACATTATAACATTTGGAAGAAAACAAATATTTGTTTTCTTTATTTGAGGGAATGAGGAATCTGTTGATGCTCACATACTGCTTGCTCAATTGTGAGTAATAAAGTCCTTTGTCTCTGACCTTAGAGGGTTGTGTCTTCTACCACCATCCATGAAAAAGTAACAGGCTAATTTAATAGCTTATAGTAAAGGTAAAAATCAAATCCAAGACTGTCATATACATGAATCTGATAAGCACCAAAAGCTGAAAAGCACTGAATTTGATTGTAAAACAAAAGAGATTATATATCCCCTGAAAACACAGACCATGCCTGTTCTTTTCTTCTATTACTCCCATCTACCTGGTTTATTCAACAAAATTTACGCTGCTTAAATTTTAATGAACTGAATTATACCAGGAAGCTATTACTCTAAAAGGAGTACCTTCATTATAGCAATAGGATCCCAGGCACAGACATAATTTTTGATTCAGTCAATATAAAATATATGTATAGCCAAGAAAAAAATATCGTCCTGTTCTTTATGTCATTATGACTGCAGATAGTACAATGTTCATTTGAATTTTCATTATAAAAATTTGTTAAATTACATTTAATGACATAATTTTCTTTTATTCAAGAAAATATTACTCAGATTAGTGTAAAAATGGCCTCTAGATATCATATTTTAATTATGTATATTATATAACCATTTTATTAAATAATAGCCCTATTGAAAGATTTCTAGTTCAATTAAAGGAACTAAAAAAAACAACAAAAAATGAATTTTATTCAACAAACTGTCAACTCAAAGATAGCTTTTCTGAACTTCTTATATTTCATTTTTTTTTAACTGGCTGGTTATATGTACATCCAGTGAGAGTTCAGTGTCAACTTATCACTTATTTCCAAAAGAGCAAATATCCTTTTTTAATATTGCAATGAATTCTATCACTATTGATGGAATTTCATCATAGTATCTATGAATAGAGACTAAGAGATCACAATACAAATTGTAAGTCTTTTGTGTGTGATTGGGAAGGTAACATTTGAAAATGTTCACTGTTGCTGTCTTTGGCTGACACAAGTAATTAATTCTAGCATGGACCTACCGAGTAGGTTCAGAAGTATTGTGTGTGTGTGTGTGTGTGTGTGTACACGAAATGAATGGACGCTTTCTGTGTAGAAAATGTGAGTTAGAGTAAAGCATGGATATCCTTTGCTTATTTACTTCTTAATATCAGCTGCCATTTTGTGGGTTAGAGGTCTGTATATTTTTAGGGTACTGTAATAATTACAGTGTTAAATCTAGAGTTTTGCACACAGCACACTAATATTTTACCGTCCAAATTAATTCAAAATATAATCAAGCTTATGCTAACTAGACTGTAATTAATGTGTTTTATGGAAAGAAATCTTTATACTTCCAATACTCTCTAGTTTAAGTGATGGGGAAAAATCTGATTTCATAGGGATATTCTGCACCTAATTTTCATGATATGATACTTTATACTGATGCAATCTCAATTCATTTTTCTCTCATGAAATCCAGTATGAGAACCCTAAACTAAGGCAGGCACATAGTCTAGTGTAATAAAAAGTTATCTAAGCTTTTAAGTTCCAGATATGCTTCTCCCAGTGTTCCCATTTAGTCACTAGTTGTAATATGCTTGTTATCAATTTCAGTGTTTTTAAGTCTTCACTTGAAAGTACTAGGAAAGTGAAATCTCATCAGTCTATTTCATATCCTACCATAGTAAATGGAATTCTGTATTGAATCTCTTACATATAAAAAAGGTCAGTTTCACTGTAAATATCATGTCTGTCATTGAAACAAGACATTGCTCAGCTACTGACAGATGTAGTTATTCATCTACAGGCTTCCCTTAAGTAGTTTACTAGAGTAGTTTTCTAGTATTAAAGTCTAGTTCTCTCCCATATGAATTCTGATCTATTAACAAGAGATCTATGTGGATGAGTTTTGAATATGGTGATTAAGATCAGAAAGCTGTGAGTAATGAATTCAGCCTGTCACCTAGGACCTGTGTAACCTTCAGCAAATTACTCCATATCTCTGACTCTGAGTTTTCCCATTTACAGAATGGGAGCTTGAGGACATTGTGAGAATTACATGAGATGATGTGTATAAATTACCTGGCACACAGTAAGCACTAAATAAATGACTGCTGCTATTATTATGTGATATTTCCACTTTAGTTTCTTCTACACCCTCAAAACAACATGCTCTTCTTCAATTGCTACCTAAATAAATCTCACCTCTCAGATAACTTTTATCTCAAATTCAACTTTTTTTTTGAAACTTTTAAAAATGTGCTGAGGTGGAAGTGGTTTCTCAGTCTTCCTAAGCTCTCCAATACTTCTTATAGGTAAAAGTAAAATGAAAATGAAGCATTTTGTTTTAAAGTTATATGTTGTATTGTTATTTTCTTAACTATGTATTTGGCTGCTAAACCTATAACCCACACATTAGTTATAGGGTACTGAGTAGAAGGCATAGCACCTAGAACAGAGGTTCATATAAGATTTAGTTAGTAAATGTGTTAAAAACAATGAATATATAAGTCCTAGGTCTATTTTTTCAATATGTTAATATGAGTTCCTCTTCAATGGTGAAATATATCACTGTCTTTTTCCTATATATTGAATTTTAATATTTAGCATATGTAGTACATTTAGGTGAAAATAAGAGGTAAGGGTGAAAACATATGTGACTAAAAAAGGAAATAAAACAAAAGAAAGGTCTTGTTTTGTTATATTAAAACTAACATTTAATCTTCAAAAATATTAGAACTTCTAAAAGTTTATAAAGAAAATATATAGAACAAGCTTTTTTATTTTCTTAAATGTAAGTTATCTTTATGCTAACTCTATTAAATGGTATAAAAATTAGATCCAGTGTTGGCAAGTCTCCAAAAACGTGTACTAGAGTTATTTTAGATAGCTTCTTTGGCCAGAAAAGGTAAAACTAATTTCTTGATATAAACCTATTTTTAATCACATGTCAATTGATAATGTTTCCCAATGACTTTTTAGGCAAATTTTCAACTTGATCAATTACCTAATGAATTTCATTTTGATATTTGAACTGTATGAACATCTGTTCTTCTGAACTTACTACTCATTTTCTTCAAATAAATGATCCAAGCAATTTTTTTCATTTTCTTGAAGTAAATCCAAATTTTATGAGCAATTAAATTTATTTAGCAATCAAATTAGGCCAACTCAATTGAACAAGAGAATGATATGTACAAAAAAAAACAATACGATTCACTATGATAGATATTAGAATTGGAATGTGATTTTATTGTTTCACATAGTATTATTATAAGAAATGTTAATAGTTTAACAAATATTAGCAAGAATGAAAATATATTACCTTTTTCACTCAGGAATATTTTCTATTCAAGAGCACCATTCAAAATATATACAAATCATATAAAAGACTCAATAGCCAATGGATTGATTTGTTCTTTTAGCCCCAGAAGAACACAAAAACTCATTTATTTTTAACTTTAGTTTTAACCATTGGTCTCAGGCATTTACAATTCGATTCCTGGAGTGTATAAATCAGCATCAAAAATGTATTAAAATGCCTTCTTTTTTTCCCCTGTTTCCTTTCCAGGAACACTTATTTCACTTCCATGACCTCTGTTTCCATGAACATTTGTTCATTGTTAATTAGAGGATAGGGGAGGTCTGGTCAGGGAAGAAGAGGTCACAAAGACTCCCTCATAAACATATGAAATATGGAGGATGAATAAGGACCACCTGGACAGAAGAGGAGGTGAACTAGGGCTTGTGGAATCATTGAAGTAGAGCTTGATTTTGTGAGGAGAACCTGACAGATAATGTAACCAAATCGGCAAGAGAGAAAACTTTAACCTCGTGCATATCATTTATCCTTGAACATGTGTAAAGATTATCTTTTCACAAAAATTTTCCCAAGCACACCTTTCAAAATTTGTGTTGAATTATTTCCATTTCTAAGGTAACTTCTGGGATAATTTCATCTTAACAATTATTGCACCAGTGATTTGATTAAAGACGCGTGACTGTCTGCTTGTAGTTTGAAATTAAGCAATGCCGCCCTCTAGAGGACTTTGACATATGTGCCTACTGAGCCTTTTAAATGTGGTTAGTGCTACTGAGGTGCTGAATTTTAATTGTATTTAATTTTAATTATTTAAATTTAAGTAGTCACATATGCTTAGTGGCTACAGTATGAAACAGGGTAGTATTGGCTTTAAAAACAATTTGCTTAATGCATTAGTTAAGAAATAGTAAAAACATTGTGAACATAATTCCTATACATCTTTAGCACTGTTATCAGTATTCTTTCATAAATGTATGTTTATCTATATATACTTTTTAACCCTCAACTTGGTTGAGGAGAAATAATAATTTCCTAAGAAGTTAACACAACAAAAAATAGTTTTTTCCTTTCACTCTGCTCACCCTCCATAGTTAAGGAATTTACTTAATAAAGAGAATTTCTAAAAATAAAAGAACAATTTTAATTATCATTTGCATCAAGTGATATATTATGAGAGAACACTAAGGACTGATTGGCAAAAGACTAATGTCTTAGAACAAAAAAAAAGTGTTAGATAACATATATGAAGTTTGCATTCTTTATTCTTGGTGATTTAGAACCAAAACTTTAGTTCTATAAGTTATGATGCTGGTCTCTAATATATCAATTTGCTTTAAAAAATGTTTTTCACGTGTAATCTCACTTTCAGGTATTTGTAAAAGTTTTACAAATTTGTTTCCTAAAATAAGCCAATTTTTTTGCATGAACCCCAAATGTTAAGACTATAACTTGAGGCTGGACTTAGAAAAGACAAATTAATTTTATAGTGGAGGAGAAGAGACTAGAATATTTTGTATTGAGGGAGGTAGAAGATACATGTAACATTAATCCTAACTTGCTTTCTCTGTGTTGAAGTCCGAGAAGGGGGTAACATGTTAGGATAAAGGAAAGAAGAGGAGTGTTTGCCCTTGACCCCATTTGGAACCCCCTGAGAGTTTACCTTGTAAAGTTCTCCTTTACCAAAATCTGCAGTTCAACAAAGCTGAAGAAAAAGAAAAGCTTTAAAACCTGTGTTATAAAGAACTGAGTTGAAAAAAGACCTACAGGTTGATTAATGTTCAAGAAATCCAACTGCTTGCTTCACCGCTTTTTGAAAGAGACCAATTATTTTATTATAGTATGTCAAAAACAAGTTGCATTAATAAGAGTTACTAAAATATATTGTCAAAAGTACATAAATTTCACTCCTGGTCAGGATGCAGATGGATATGAAAGAGCTTCATTGACCGGCAACAAGAAAAAAATATAAGTCAAAATAAAAATCACTGTTCTATGGGGATAGTGAAAAGTGGTGAAGGCAATTAAACCCTGATAAACTAAATTCTTAAGAGAAGCAAGCTGTCATAAAAGAGCAGATTTTCTGTGAGCAACTTCTAGACATGAGGATGGATCCCTGATCTGGGTAAAACTGAGACTGACATATATACAGACATTTTAGAAACAAGAGGAAATCATCCAGGACTGAAATTGTAGGGTGGGCTAATGAAATGAACTGAAATCTAGAAAAGCTCCAAATACATAAACAAATTGTTTAAAAACTGCTAGAAGCCATAATTAACTGGGACCACATTTGCCTTCCCATCATAAACTAATAGAAACTGGAAAAATATATGAAAAGTTTATTTTCAGACACTCAAGTGATCCATAGAGAAGATAAACAAATGAACTAAGCCCTATACAATTCTTGCCTGGAGGAACTTTTCAGATGGTGGTACAGGGAAGAAGACGCTGACAGGCCATAATAGTCCTGCTAAATTGAGATAAAAGTTGGAGATGAGGGAGCAAGAGGCAGCCAGAATTTGTGGGATAGAATACCAGAGAGGAGGGATCAACAAAGAAAACTTTCAGAAAGGTACATAGAGATTTCCTAGAGTCTGTTGTTAAATAATAAGCCAAACAATGAGCAGTGAAACACATGGCAGGGAATTGTAAGAAGAACAATCCTCAGAGCTATCACAGATCTGAGAATGTTTGAATTCTGGCCATCAAAAGTCAAGAAACTGTGTGAGTAGCCAGGGCATTCAGTA